>ML265201.1:36048-52398 GCA_005239495.1 Nicotiana undulata | reverse complement strand
TGTGTGGTGGGTGGGTGAGGGGGGGGGTGAGGGTAAATAGGGTGGGGAAGGTTGAGAAGGAGTTTTGGAAAATATTTTCCCTTATCTTAATATGGAAAACATTTTCCTCCAATTGGAGGAAAATGAATTGATGAGGAAAATGTTTTCCAAAAAATTTAAGTCAACCAAACATGTGAAAATTGGAATTCATACCAAACACACCCTTTATGTCGTTTTTTTAGTGTGCTGTCTTCATATATTGACCTTTGTTGATGCTGAGTTTGTTATACCAATTTTAATTCTACTACTTCATAGTGATTTGTACTTGTTCTCAACTTCAATCAACAGCTCAATGTGTGTCAAAATTAGCCTGGGTTGGTCAGTTTTTTGACTGGTA
Source organism: Nicotiana undulata (assembly GCA_005239495.1). Taxonomy (NCBI): domain Eukaryota; kingdom Viridiplantae; phylum Streptophyta; class Magnoliopsida; order Solanales; family Solanaceae; genus Nicotiana; species Nicotiana undulata. The sequence continues at coordinate 52,022 of ML265201.1, read as the reverse complement.
ATTAAAGAATAGCCGATGTTTGCAAAGTAATGGAAAGATGAAGCGTGTGTGGGCCTATTTCGCACTTACTGTTGGTAGCTTCTCTTCACTATTTAGATGATAAAGACTATATAAGTAATGCAAAATTCTAATATATACATTTCAAACAAATTTAGCACTCACCGATAATCATCAAGTGTTAATTAGTAATGCAAAATGTAAACATTTCAAACAAATTTAGCAGAAACAAGTGTTGCATTGGTTTAGAGGCGGAGTCAGGATTTGAAGTTTATGGTTTCGGTATTTTAGTCTTCTTAAGTCATTTGGTTCTAAATTAATAATTTATACATATTCAATAGATTTCTTAAAACAATACATAGTTTATACAAAAGCTAATGGGTTCGGCCGAACCCGTAGCCGAAAGGCTAGCTCCGCCTCTGCATTGGCCGATAATCAACAAGTGTATCATTGGCAGAAACAAATGTTTTTTTATCAGAAGTTTCTGTACATGTCCAGCATGGGATATTTATCCATTGTGTGAGAAGAAATTAACTGTTTCATTTCTCGACTAGCTACTGACGATGATTTTCTGAGACCATAATGTGGTGTTGTTTCGTGATTTTGGCAGAAGCTGATACTTCATCAAAGATAAGTTCAAAAGGATCCCTTGACAGAGGTATGTATTATTACATCTGGACGTTAACCTGTTTTTGCAACGCTCATAACATCTGATAGGATTCGAGATGTGCTTATACATATGTATATGTATATGTATATGTGTGTGTGCATAGTGAAACAGTTTTATTAGTTCCCTGAAATCTTGAGAGTGGATCACTTCACTGATAACAGTGTTGCATAGCAACATACTCCAACTGAATGAATTAATTGGAAGGAATTAGTCATATTTCCGATGTTAACAAGAGCTTTATGCCTTATATTTCTTCAGATGTTGCTCTTGCACAGCTCGAAACTGAGAAAAGGTCTTCTTTTGTCAAGGCATGGGAAGAAAGCGAAAAAAGCAAAGTGGACAACAAGTAGGATTTCTGTCTTTCTATATTCTATTCAGTGCATTGCGTAATTGGCCTATTTTTGTTGTCTGTGTATGAACTTAAGTAAATGACAGATACCAACACTTCTTATAGCTATAACGGAGATGTCATCTTTCTTAATTGACTTCTTAGAACTCCAAAATTTTCCAGATCGTATATGACTTATGAGATTCACAGTTATCGTTGTAGTTACTGCAAAACTCGTTTCATCTAAAAAATCTTTACATTTCTTTGATATGAGATCCACATTCCTCAGGACGTGAAGTCTTTTGCACGCATATATTTGAGTTAAGATGTTAACAGTTCCATTTACATCATATATAATAGGAACAACCAACACATCAATCTGAATTATTAGGCTGCCACGAACGTACTCTTTAATACACTATAGCTTGTTGGCGATTCATCGTTTGACTTATCATAACCTTGTTTTTATTATTAAATAGAGCTCTGAAGAAGCTTTCTGCAGTTGCTACATGGGAAAACACCTGGAAAGCAAAGCTTGAAGCTAAACTGAAAAAACTTGAGGTAATGAGGCTCGGGGTCAAGTATACCCCATGAATTTTAATAGCAAATCCTTTATTAAAGCAATTATTTGGGTTAATGCATGGTATGCAAAAGTCCAAGTGGTTCGATCTTTGGAGAGGAATCAAAATACTTTTGATCATTTTGGTTTTCTGATTAATATTTGGCTCGTGTTGATCTCCCCGTCTATGTTGATGATCTACAGGAACAACTAGAGCACAAGAAAGCAGAATATGCAGAGAAGATAAAAAATAAAGTAGCATTAATTCATAAGGAGGCAAATGAGAAGAGAGCCATGGTTGACGCGAGACGAGGGAAAGAAATTCTGAAGGCAGAGGAGATGGCAGCCAAGTATCATGCTACAGGGCAGACTCCTAAGAAGTTTCTTGGATGCTTTTGATGTTAATATGTTATGAAATTGTGAAGATCATGAAGGATAAGTCTTCTCTTTTCACTATGTAAATTTCATGCTGCTGCTTTTTGATGTGTGTTGTTTTATGAGTGTCCAATTTGGTTTCACAGGTTTTTACTCTGTGTAAATACTTTATGAATAAGGTTATCAAATATCGTTCTTATTTAAAAAATTTAAAGACAGGATAATATGCGTTGGAGGTGGTATATACTTGACCAGCAGTTAAAATAAAAGTAGTTTGGATAAATATTTTTACGATTAAATGTATTTTTGAAGGAGTGTGCAAAAACCTTAAAAGACAGATAATATGGACCGGAAGTAGTATATTAAACATATTTGGCAAGCAGTCCGAATGCAGCATCATCTACATATTTCTAAACATTTTTAAGGGCAGCCCATCTGGATAGACTCAGTTCATGAGTATTCAATGTTACTTGAAAGTACAAGTGCTGCTGCAGATTTGTGAAATAAAGCTGACTAACTTTCAGTAAGACTAGGCAAAGGCTCAATTTTTTTAATTCTAGAGCATAAAATTAGTGGGGGCTTTTGCATCTATACCCGTTTTTTGGGTCACGTTTTAACTTATACCCGTTTTGTAAAAAAATTGCAAGCGTATTCACTTTTCGCATAAACTTCAGGCATACGGGCCTGAAGCAGCAAAGACAATCACACAAAACTTCAGCATTCTAGGCGTTTTCAAAAACTTCAACAGAAGATGCTGAAGTTATTTAGTTCATTTGTAAAAACTTCAGCACTAAATAAGTTGAAGTTTTGTTCTGAATTAATTAGTTTTGTCATAAAGCTTTTTCAAAAACTTCAGCAGAAGATGCTGAAGTTATTTAGTTCGTTTTCAGAAACTTCAGCAGAAGATGCTGAAGTTAATAAGTTCATTTTGTAAAAGCTTCAGGACTAGATAAGCTGAAGTTTTGTGCTAGATTCATTAATTTTGCAATAAAGCTTTTTCAAAAACTTCAGCAGAAGATGTTGAAGTTATGTAGTTCATTTGTAAAAATTTCAGCACTAGATAAGCTGAAGTTTTGTGTTGGATTCATTAGTTTTTGCAATAAAGCTTTTTCAAAAACTTCAGCAGAAGATGCTGAAGTTATTTAGTTCATTTGTAAAAACTTCAGCACTAAATAAGCTGAAGTTTTGCGCAGGTATCAGGAAGGCGGCGCCTGAAGTTGAAAAAATTAGGGTAAAGGTTAAATAATTTTAAAAATATGGGTATAGGTTAAATGGGGGCGACCAAATAGGGCGCCCCGCGCAATTTTTACATATTAGTAACTTATGACAAAAGATCCGACAAAGAAGAAATAAAGAGAGATGGAATTCCGGTCAAATGAATGTATCAGATAAAGCTCCCGTTTGGCCATAAATTTTGACTTCATTTTTTTCAAAAAAATTTGAAAACATTGTTTGTCTACGAAATATGATCATGTTTTGGGGAAAAAAATTCAAGTTCAAAACTTCAACTTTTCTTCAAATAAAATGCATGTCCATTCAAAAATTATTTTTCAACATAACTCCAAAAACTCTTTTTTCAAGATTAAATCAACTCAAGTCCGAAAGCTCGCAAAATTTCAATATAACAAATGGAGTAACACAAGGTGAAAAATCATTAGAAAGACATGAAATTATGTGCTAGTTGCACCTATATAGTTCAACCCTCAGTTGCAAACATAGGTAGCCAAAAAGAAACAAAAAATTTGCGATGGTCAAGATTTTTTGCCTTAAAATGGAGGGTTCAGATGCTCATATGTCAGTTGGTGAGAAGATTAGTAGCGCAGTATAGGACAATAAAGAAGGACTTGCATATGGTATTTATTGCTCCAGAGACACATACGACAAAAGTCCCGAGAGAAGTACTATGAAGGTGCTTGGAGGCTAAAGGTATGGATGTAGCGTACATTAGGGTGATTAAGGACATGTATGATGGATCTAACACACCGGTGAGGACAGTTGGGGGAGACTCAAGTCACTTTCCGATTGAGATGGGGTTGTATCAGGGATCCACGCTTAGCCCGTTTTTATTTTCCTTGGCGATGGACGCATTGACGCGACACATTCAAAGGGAGGTGTCATGGGGTATGTTATTTGCAGATGATATAGTTTCAATTGACGAGACGCGAGGTGATGTTAACGAGAGACCGGAGGTTTGAAGATAGACTCTTGAGTCTAAATGCTTCAAGTTGAGCATGACTAAGAACGAGTATTTGGAGTGCAAGTTCAGCGACGTTACCTAGGAAGTAGACATGGATGGTAAGGCTTGATACATAAGTTATCCCCAAGAGAGGTAGTTTCAAGTACCTTGGGTCAATAATACAAGGTGATGGAAAGATTGATGGAAGTTATGCATCGTATCAGAGCAGGATGGATGACGGATAGCTTCTGGTGTGTTGTATGATAAGAATGTACCACTGAAACTTAAAGGTAAATGTTACAAAGTAGTGGTTAGACCGACTATGTTGCATGGAGCAGAGTGTTGGCCGGTAAAGAATACTCATATCTAGATAATGAAAGTATCGGAGATGAGGATGTTGAGATGGATGTGCGGGCATACTAGGTTAGATAAGATTAATGAAGTCATTCTGGATAAGGCAGGTGTGGCTCCGATAGAGGATAAGATGCGGGAGGCAAAATTGAGATGGTTCGGGCATGGTAAGAGGAGAAACACAAAAGCCCTTGTTAGGAGGTGTTAGAAGTTAGCCTTGGGGTATGAGGAGGGGTAGAGGTAGACCAAAGAATTCATCGAGAGAGGTGATTAGGCGGAACATGGTGCAGCTGGAGCTAACTGAGGACATGGCCCTTGATAGGAGGGTGTGAAAATTGAGGATTATGGTAGTAGGCTAGTAGGTAGTCGAGCGTTTTCCCTTGTACTCTCAGTTCGATAGCATTAGTATTAGTATGTTGTCTTTTGTTCTTAGATTGTTATTATTGTTAGACAATTACGATTTCTCTAGAAACTCCAACATTTCAGTAAATATTTTTTGGATTTTATATTAGACAAGTCTTTTGGGTTAAAATGGGTGGCAGTTAGTGAGCCACATATGTGCTTAGTTTTGTGTGCCATATTTTGCTTATTATGTAAATGTAACTCTCCCTCTTATATATTGAGAAAAGCATCTGAAATGTATTAGAAAGAAAAAGAATTCCAAAAGTTTCATATTTCTCTTTCTTCATCTTTAGATTGTTGTAGCAATTTACAGCTGCAATTTCGCTACCGTTCCTTTTTCTAGCTTTGAAGTTCTTCCTTCTTTTTCTTTCAACTTGGTATCAGAGCTTATTTCTTAAGGGATCTGAATCTAATCTAGTTGTTTGGCTCATCTTATTTCTGGTTTTTCTTGGTTTTATTTTCAGGGTAAGGTGATCATGGCAAATCAACAAATGATCGGTCCTCCAATTTTTACTGGTCAAGATGAAAGCTTATCTAAAGACTCTCAACTTATGGGAAGTTGTGGAGAGAGGAGAACCTGCAGTCCAACCTTTGAGAGATAATGCAACTCTCATTGAAATTAAAAGGTATGATGAGGTGACTAGATCTCCTAAAGCTCTCACCTGCATACATTCAAGTCTTACGGAAGTGATGTTTACAAGATTTATGGCGTGTGAAAGTGCTTAAGAGGCATGGGATAAGTTAAAGGAGGAGTTTGAAGGAAGCAACAGAGTAAAATCTGTTAGAGTCTTAACTTTGAAGAGGGAGTTTGAGCTTTTGAAGATGAAGGACTCAGATAGTGTGAAAGAACACTCTTCCAAGCTAATGGAGATTGTGAACCAGATAAGAATACTCGGTGAAAACTTTCCAGATCAGAAAGTTGTAGAGAAGATCTTGGTCAGCCTTCCTGGCAAGTTTGAATAAAAAATCTCAGCTATTGAAGAGTCTTGTGACATGACGACCCTTATAGTAACTGAACTGATCTCTAAATTGCAAGCCCAAGAGCAAAGAGTGACTATGAGAAGTGAAGGGATTGTTGAAGATGCCTTTCAAGTAAGTCATAAATTCAAGCAACGGAAGGAAGGCAAAAAAGTTTTCTTCGATAATTCCGGAGAGGTAAAATCTGGTGAAAACCAAGGTGATTCGTCAAGAAAAGGAAAATTTCCACCTTGTGGTATTTGTAAGAAGACAAACCGCTTGGAGAATAATTGTTGGTAGAAGTCAAAGAGGCCTCCAATTCAATGTAGATATTCCAATAAGTATGGGCATATTGAGAGGAAATGCAGGCAAAAGCAAAATCAAAGTGGCCAGTCTTCCCAACGAGTAAATTTTGCAGATGATTACCAAGTTGGAAAATAAGAGGAGGAGGTTTTCATGGCGTCGCACACATCAAATGTTGATGGATTTAATTGGTATGTTGATAGTGCCTGCACAAGGCATATGGCGATTGATGAAAATCTATTTGTCACCTTGGATAGATCGAATAGAACTAAAGTGAAGCTTGGAAATGATGCATTGGTGCAAGATCAAGGTAAAGGGTCAGTAAAATTTCTTTGTGACGAAGGTATGAAGCTCATCCATGATATTTTTTATGTGCCAAACTTGACTCAAAACTTGTTGTGTTGCTCAGTTGCTCCATAAAAATTATTCTCTTAATTTCAAGGATAAAAAATGTGTCATTTATGATCCTAAAGGTTGTGAAGTAGCTAAAATTAGCATGGTTGACAATTCTTTTCGAATTTCATGCTATTATGTTGATCATTGCTCTTTTAATGTTGAATTCAATGATACCTGGCTTTGGCACAAAAGGTTTGGTCATTACAACCTTAGTTCGTTGGTGTATATGCAATCAAAGGGTATGGTGCTTGATGTACCCAAAATTGATAGGTGCAGAGATAATTGTGACTCATGTCAATTTGGTAAAATGCATAGACGATCCTTTCCTAAAGGAAGTCTTTGGAGAGCGAAGGAAAAGTTAGAGTTTGGTTCATACAGATTTATGTGGACAAATGGGGACAGCCTCGTTGCGTGGAAATAAATACTTTATTCTCTTTGTGGATGATCTAACTAGAATGACATGGGTGTACTTTCTTAGCAGCAAATCTCAAGTGTTTCCTGTTTTCATAGAATTCAAGGCAACGGTAAAAAGGGAGGGTGGCTGCAGGTTGAAGTATATAAGGTCAGATAATGGAGGTGAATATACATCGTATCAGTTTAACAAATATTGTAATGATTTGGGTATTCAACAACAACTCACTGTTAGTTACACTCCAGAACAGAACGGGGTTTCTGAGAGGAAGAATAGAAAAGTGATGGAGATGGCAAGATGTATGTTGGCAGAAAAGAAGATGCCTAAATATTTTTGGGCTGAAGAGGTCAATACCGCAGTCTATTTGCTAAATAGAATACCAACTAGAGTAGTCCAAGGCATGACGCCATTTGAAGCATGGAAGGGTATAAAGCCATCTGCAAGACACTTGAAGGTATTTGGTTCGGTGTGCTATGCACATGTTCCTGATGCTAAGAGGCAAATTAGATAGCAAGGCAGAATTGTGTATTCTGTTGGGCTATTGCACAGTTGCAAAAGGGTGTAGAGTGTGTTAGTAGCAAGAAGGTGTTTTTCAGCAGAGATCTTGTAGTGGACGAGTCTAGCCACTACGATTGGGATCGAGATACTGTTGTGAAGAAACAAGGTGAGAGTACTCCAATTGCAACTCCAAATCTGCAGAAGAGTGATGCTTCCTCTAGTCCTAATGCTAGAATAGAACAGAATTCAGATGTTCATATGACTACTGATTCTCCTATTTTGAAACCAAATCACTAGCAGAAGTCTACGAGTAGTGCAATTTTGCTCTAGTTGAACCATCCTCCTATGAAGAAGCAGCTTGTCAGGAAGTTTGGATTTCAGCAATGGAGGAGGAACTTGCCATGATCAATAAAAATGATACGTGGGAGTTGGTTGATAGGCGAGAGCAGAAGAATGTTATCGGTGTTAAATGGGTCTATAGAACAATCAATCCAGATGGCTCCATTTTCAAACATAAAGCTAGACTTGTAGTTAAAGGCTATTTTCAGCAGCCTGGAGTGGACTTTGGCGATACATTTTCTCCTATTTCAAGGCATGATACAGTAAGATTCCTTGTGGCGCTTGCCGCACAATACAAGTGGAAAATCTTTCATTTGGATGTCAAATCTCCATTTCTTAATGGATTGCTTGAAAAAGACATTTATGTTGAACAACCTGAAGTTTATATAGTTGCAAATGAAGAAGACACGGTATATAAGCTTAAAAAATCTCTTTATGGTCTTAAACAAGCTCCAAGAGCTTGGTATAGCAGGCTGGATAATCATTTGCTGTCTCAAGGCTTCAACAGAAGCCTAAATGAGCCTACTTTGTACTTCAAAAGGCAAACTGATGGGAAGTTGATTGTGATATCAGTTTATGTTGACGATTAGATGATCACATATGAAGACCCTTTTGCGGTTCAAAAAGTAAAAAATGAGATGTTAAAAGTTTTTGAGATGTGTGATCTAGGAGAGATGAAGTTTTTCTTGGGAATGGAGATTGCTCAGTTTTCTGAAGGAATTTTCTTGTCCCAAAAGAAGTATGCCTTGAATTTGTTAAAAAGGTTCAAGCTTGACAAGTGCAAACCTGTTGCAACTCCACTTGTTGTGAATGAAAAGTTGATGAAGGATGATAGTGAAGAGAGGGCAGATCCGAAACTTTATAGAAGTCTTATTGGGAGCCTATTGTATCTTACTGCTTCCAGGCCAGACGTGATGTTCACTGCTAGTTTGTTGTCCCGATATATGCAAAGTCCTAGCATTAAGCATTTTGGAGCTGCTAAAAGGGTGTTTAGGTACATTAGAGGGACAATTGAATATGGAATTTGGTACCGAAGTGTGAAAAATGGAGTTCTTATTGGCTATTCAGATAGTGATTGGGGTGGATGTGTGGATGATTACAAAAGCACATCTGGTTACTCTTTTTCTTTTGGTTCGGGAATTTTTTCATGGAGCACAAAGAAGAAAGACATTGTAGCTCAATCTTCAGCAGAAGTCGAGTAGGTAGTTGCTGCATCTGCTGCAAATCAAGGAATTTGGCTGAGAAAAGTTTTGTTTGAATTGGATCTGTTGCCGAAACAACCAACGGTGATCTATGTGGACAACAAATCAGCCATTTCAGTGGCTGAAAATCCAGTGCATCATGGAAGAACAAAGCATACTAACATCAGATTTCATGCTTTAAGAGATGCGGAGAAGAATGGTGAAGTTAAGCTGGTGCATTGCAGCAGTGAAGAGCAACAAGATGATATTTTAACCAAGGCTCTTCCCACCAACAAGTATGAGTTTCAAAGAATGTTGCAAGTAGTTTCAATGAAACATATTAAGGAGGAGTGTTAGACAATTAAGATTTCTCTAGAAACTCTAATAGTTCAGTAGATATTTTTGGATTTTGTATTAGACAAGTATTTTAGGTTAAAATGGGTGGCAATTAGTGAGCCACATATGTGCTTAGTTTTGTGTGCCATATTTTGCTTATTATGTAAATGTAACTCTCCTTCTTATATATTGAAAAAAGCATCTAAAATGTATTAGAAAGAAAAAAAATTCCAAAAGTTTCTGTTTTCTCTTTCTTCACCTTCAGATTGTTGTAGCAATTTACAGCTGCAATTTCTCTACTGTTCCTTTTTGTAGCTTTGAAGTTCTTCTTTCTTTTCTTTCAACTATTACTCCCAAGCGTATAATAGTTGTCTTGGCTTCGGTCTTCTTTTTTATCTTGTTTTTGTTAATAGTTACTGCCCTCACTTCCTTTCATCCTTTCTTTAGTCGAGGGTCTATGGGAAACAGTCTCTCTACCCTTCTAGAGGTAGGGTAAGACTGCGTACATCTTACCCCCCATATCACACATGTGAAAATTCACTGGGTTATAATCGTTGTTACTCATATGCCAGTTCATGCCATGATAAGGGAGTGAGAATGAGTGTTGAGTATTCTTAGACAAAATCCATGACTACATTATGAAATAATAACTGCAAATTAACTTGTTTCCAGTAATGGCATGTAAATGTATGACAAGCTCCTCTTCCTCCTGGCTAAATGGACCTCGTTTGATGTTTGGCTTCAGATAATTCTCCAATCGAAGTCGAAAACCTTTACCACATAGAATAAGACCTTATGAAGTGCAAAAATTATAATATCAATCTTCACAGGTGAGAACACTTTAATCCCTAAATCACCATAAGGTCAAAGGCATTTAGAAAAAGGTGTAACACTGTTTATGTGTATAGGCTTCCACAAAATTTCCAGGATAGGGGAAATTACTGTTGTCAACACAATTCATGAACTTGAAACAATGAAATAGCAAAGAGACCTAAGCATGTTACATTGGAACAAATTTCGCGATCGGATACTTCAAAAATACAAGTCGGATTCCCAGCCCCCGTCAACAAGATTAAGTTAAATCATGAATATTTAATTAATTTTATTGAAATATAAAGTCAAACTATACAATTGATGGAGGCAAAAAATACTACTCCTGAGACGTGGTGGTCTTTGAAGGGACAAGACATAAACTTTTGGAACTTGTAATCTGAATCAAGTTATAGATATTTCTATCGTTATAAATTATTGACATTCTTGCTGACGCAAACTAAAATCGAAGGTATGCCAAATAAACTGGGATGGAGTGAGTAGGTGATTTCTTGTTACTTGTTACAATGGAGATAAAATATAAAAACACAAAAGAGAATAGTTTTTTGAAACATGCAAGCCTAGGTAGGGAACAAGACCATTATTGTTGATAAATTGAATGAGCTTGTGATCCGCCTCAGGTGTCTATCCTCCTTTCTTATCACAACATGCTCTTATTCTTCCCATTATCCTCTCTCTCATATATATATATATATATATATATATATTCTATCTGTTTGTCTGTCTTTAAGCTATGAAAAATGAGTCTTTCTAGGAAGAGATGAGGTAAACCTAGAAATATTGACTTGTCAAATGCAGTAAGCAGTACGAGTTGTAGCCTCAGATAGCAGCAGAAAAGCACCAGCGTATCCTTAATGCCATGATATCATTTCTATAGACTACTATATATGTTTTCAATTTATATACTAATTCTGAATATTATGTTTCATTTTTGTTGGCCCAAGTAAAATTTGTTTTGAAGATTGACAAAGGTAACTCAGGCGTGAACCAGGTTTATCCCCGGTGTACACAAACACGGGAAGATTCGATCATGAGGGATGCACGTGAAGGAGATAAGATTAATTTGTTAATATCTGATATCTCCTTATCGAAAAGGTTGCATAATTGATAAGGAGAAAGACTCCTTACTCAAAGAGAACACTATCCAAGATAAGGGAGGAGTTAGAAGTTGAGGATAACTAGAACTCTTCCACCAAGGAAGAGTAGCATTAGAACTCTAGTTATTTCCAATTCTACTAACTCTATAAATTACAGGATGTTCTCACTTTACAGGTACGCACAAAAGCTGAAGTTAAACGGGAGTTGAGAGCAAAATAGCAAGGCATTTTGCAAGCAATTCTTGTGTGATTCAAGTGTGCAAACCTGAAACTACATGAACCAGATAGAATAACCAGTTCCAAGTGTCTGCCTTTGATTCTAGTTCAATTTTAGTAGGTGGTTTTCAAATTGTACCGTTCAGCTTTATCCAGAAGCAATTTTAATAGGTACTCTGAATATTCAAGTTAGAGTTAACGTAAAATTGTCGCAACAGTTAGAGGTTTGTTGCCACAATGGGATTAGAGGTAATCCTTAGGTTTACAAAGAGTTTTTATAAATGTTGTTTTGGCTCAATGATTTAGTGAAGTGTTGGGGAAAATCCTACTGAGTAGTAGGTCGTGTTTTTTCACCTTTTGAGTCGGATGTTTTTTCACGTAAAAATACTTGTGTTCTTTACTTTCCGCGTTTACTATTTCAGCAATGGTAGGTTAAGGAACACTTAGAAGAACTAGGTCTTTCTATAATTAGTGCAGGCGAAAAATTGGACACCACACAAATCACCCACCTCTTGTGTGGTATTGAAGTATAAGACATCAATTGGCATCAGAGCCAGATTATCCTTGAAGAGGCTAACACCTTAGGAGAATATCAACATGAGTGCACCACCTGGAAACTAGGAAGGGAAATCCACTGCTAGGCCACCACTCTTCAACGACCAATACTACTCTTGGTGAAAAAAACAGGATGAGAGATCACATTATAGGAGGGACTATGAGCTATGGGACATTATCATCGATGGTCCACTGGCTACCCTGAAAAAAATGCTAAAGGAGGAGATGTGCCAAAGACAAGAGCTGACTGCACTGCTGAGGACTTGAAGAAATGAGAGACGAATGCTAAAGCCAAGAAATGTCATGTTTGTGGACTTAGTCCAGATAAGTACAATAAAATCCAAAGTTGTACCACTGCTAAGGAAATTTGGCACACTCTGCAAGTGGCTCATTAAGGAACACCTCAGGTGAAGAGATCCAAAGGAACTCTACTGTATTCTCAATATGAGAACTTTACTATGAAGGAAGGAGAAACCATTCAAGAGATGTACACAAGGTTCACTACATTGACAAATGAACTAAAGTCTCTTGGAAGGATTATCCCTGAAGAAGATAGAGTCGAGAAGATTTAGACAAGGGTTTTGCATGTTACTAGGGAGAGCAAAATCACTGCCATTCAAGAATCAAAGAACATTTCCACCCTCCCACTTGATGAATTAATTGGAAAATCTTACTGCCTATGAAAAACCATGAAAATGGATGTACCTAAGAAGGAAAGGAACCTAGCACTCAGAATCACTGAAGGTTATGATCTAGAAGATGATGAAATGGCTATGATCACCAAGGACTTCAAGAAGTACCCGAGGAGAGGAAAGGGTACTTCAAGAAGTGGAAGCTACAACAAGCCAAAGGTTCCTGAAAAGCAAACCAATGAAGGGTGATCTAAGGGTGGGAAAACTGACCACCACATCAAGAACTGTCCTCAATGGGAAACTAAATAGAATAAGGAAAGAGTTGAACAAAGGAACAGGTTCAACCCAAGAAAAACAAAGGATCAACCAAGGCTATGGTTACTGCTTGGTTAGAAAGCTCAGATGGTGATGATGGGGATGAACAAGCACTTACGGCCACTGGAGAATCTGATGAGGAAACAGAGGTAAATGTAATTTATCTCAAAGATAATATTAAATTTTTGTCTAAATAAAGATTGTTTGAGTTAACTTCTAGATCTAATTGATGACTTTGCGGATGTAAACAATGAAAAGGAATAATTGTCTAAAGAATGTGTAATTTTGAAGGCTAAGTACAAAAACCTGGAACTTAGGGTTAGTGAAACTGTAAGTGAAAATATTGCTTTGAAGAACCAGGTTCATGTACTTGATTCAAATATCCTAGAACTTAGATCTGAAGATCTAAAACTGAAATTAGGAACAGGCAAGAAGACAGTTGATCACACACAGCTCACTCTAGAAGAAAATGTAGGAAAAATAAAAGATAAGTTGTATAAAAGGGATGAGCAAGTAAGAATCCTAAAGGAGAATCTAAGCAAGGTCAAGAATGAACTAGACAGAATTTGTAAATGGAACAGGTCCTCTGATGCACTTTCATGGCTACAGGAACACCACAGTAGCAACAGAAGAGGACTTGGCTTTGGGAACCTGGCACCTAAATGGGATCCCAAAAGCAAGTACCTCACACTTCTTGAGAACAAGACTTGCACACACTGTGGTAAAACATGTCACTATAAAAGTGAATGCACTACAAAAGAAAAGGCAAGTTAAAAGAACAAAGTATTTGTTCAAGGAAAGAATAGGCTACCAAGTTGAGCTAAAAAGATTTTAATTCATCCTTTTGCCTATAGAAAGGGACCCAAACTAGTTCGGGTTCCTAAGACTAACCCCGGATTTCCTTTTGCAGGTCCAAGTGAAGGGGAACAACCAAATATGGTTCATGGATCGTCGCTGCTCAAAGTACATGACAGGGAACAAGAACTAGTTTCTTTCACTTGAGGACCTTAAAGGAGGTAATGTCTCCTTTGAAAATGGGAAGAAAGGTGAGATCATTAGGGTTGAAAAGGTTGGTAAGACTGATTCTCACTCTATTGAGAATGTCTACTTGATAGATGGACTGAAGTACAGTCTAATAAGTGTATCAAAATTGTGTGATGGAGGTAACATGGTAGCTTCTAACAAATGCTTTGAATTAATCTTACCATTAATAAGATTGTTTTGCAGGGAAAAAGAGTAAATAACATATATGTTGTAGATATGTCCACACTTTCAGGTAATGTACTCACTTGCTTAAGTGTGTTGGATAATGATCCCCTCATTTGCCACAAGAGACTTGGACATGCCAGTCTAAGTCAAATCAATAAATTAGTCTCCAAGGACCTGGTGATAGGGCTGCCTAACATTAAGTTAAAGGAAGATAAAGTTTGTGAGGCTTGTGAAATGGGGAATCAGGTAAGATCATATTTTAAAAGCAATAAAGTGATAAGTACCACCAGGACGATGGAACTAGTCCATATGGATCTTTGTGGACCAATAAGAACATTAAGCATGGGTGGTAAGAGATATGTGATGGTGCTTGTTGATAATTACTCTAGGTTTACTTGGACATTATTTTTAACATATAAAGATGAAGTATTTGACATGTTCACTTCGTTTATTAGAAAAACTCAGAAACAACTAGGTAATCAACTTGCATCAATTAGGTCTGATCATGGTACTGAATTGAGAATGCTAAATTTGCTGAATTTTGTGATGAGCATGGCATATATCACAATGTTTCTTCTCTTAGGACTCCACAACAAAATGGAGTAGTTGAAAGAACGAATAGGACACTTGAAGATATGTCTAGGACTATGCTTCTTTCCAATAAACTGCCCCATAGTTTATGGGCAGAAGTTGTGAACACCGCATGCTACATCATAAATAGGTGCATGACTAGACCTCTTGTAGCGAAGACTCCGTATGAGTTACTTAAAAGGATAAAGCCAAACATATCACATCTTAGGGCATTCAGATGCAAGTGCTTTGTGCATAATAATGGTAAAGACTCCCTAGGTAAGTTTGATCCCAGAAGTGATGAGGGAGTATTCTTGGGATATTCTTCACATAGTAAAGCTTATAAGATTTATAACAAAAGAACTATGTGTGTAGAAGAAAGTATACATGTGATTTTTGATGAAACTAACATTCTTTCTGAGAGGCAGGAGCTTGATGATGAAGCAATTGGGCTGGTAATAAACTCAAACCACAGCGCAGACTGAAGCAGCGCTAGAGAAAGGAACGGGTGATGGAACAGGTCCTTCCACCCAGGGCAACATGACATGGGGAATACAAAAAAGAGGAAGTGATCCTCAAGCCTCGAGGGAACATGTCCATGAACCTGTTCCTTGATAACAAAACATTGAAGGAACATCTAGAGGAAACCAGTTGGTTGTGAAACCCTACAAATATCAAAGTTCTCATCCACTAAGAACATAATTACTGATCCAACCTCTGGAATCAAAACCAGATCTTCATTGAAGAATCTTTGTGTTTTTTATGCTTTTTAATATCTTATTGAACCTACAAATGTTGCTAAGGCTTTGCAGGATGCAAACTGGGTAAATGCAATGCAAGATGAACTCAACCAATTTGAGAGAAGTCAAGTTTGGCATCTGGTACCAAGACCAAAGGAAAGATCAGTAATTGGCACAAAATGGGTCTTTAGAAACAAACTTAATGAAGATGGAACAGTTACAAGGAACAAGGCGAGATTGGTTCAAGGATATAGTTAAGAGGGGGCATAGAATATGATGAAAACTTTGCTCCAGTTGCAAGATTGGAAGCAAAAAGATTCTTCATAGCCTTTGCTGCTTACATGGAATTCACTCGCCATCAAATGGATGTCAAGAATGCCTTCCTCAACGGTTATCTAAAGGAAGAAGTGTTTGTCAAGCAACCTCTAGGCTTCAAAAGCAAGGAATTTCCTAATCTTGTGTACAAACTTGATAAGGCACTTTATGGACTCAAGCAAGCTCCAAGAGTATGGTATGAAAGATTATCAAA
>ML265201.1:1048-31048 GCA_005239495.1 Nicotiana undulata | reverse complement strand
GATGCTCTCAGAGCTGAGCTGGCAAAAGAAAAGGAGAAGAATGATGACATTCTTCAGGATATGCTGAAACTGCTTCAAGCCAAAACCCAATAACTTGGTCCTTCCTAGCCTTAAGCCTTCCTAGCCAAGTGTAGATCAACCAGTGACCCAGTTCGGGATATTTTTGTTTCTTTTTCTCGCGATCCAATGTCTTTATTTCTTCTTATGCTTTGTGTTAGGATCTTATCAATCAATGAAAGTCACTACGTTTTGGCCTAATTGTTTGTTGATATTTATTAGATAGCTAATATCCTTAGATTGATAACTGATGATTGAATCCATGATTGCATCTAAAATAAACAGTGGCCATGAGTAATTTTTTATTAAAATCTGGTTATCTCACATAATTATGCAACTTTTCGATGATGCCAAAAGGGGGGAAAGGTTGTGCTTTCTCTTTAGACAGTGATGTTTGTGCTTTCACTTTGGACAGTGATGTTTGTACATTCAGCACTAAGACTCGTTGTGGCGTGCAACCTAATCCATATACTCTCACATAGATCACAACTCGGCACTCAGGCCCTATCTCAGTCACTAATCTCTCCAGCCTCTCGGGCTCACAAAAATCATACAATTCATCCCAAACAGATATAATAACAAGTATTAACAAGAAACAAGATGGAACAGAGATATAATAGATAAGTAAGATTGCGACCAAGTACAAGACGACAACTAGTAGTCAATTAAACAAGAACACGACCTCTACGGGTCCAACGGTGATATCATGTGGCCTAAGCATGGTTTCTAACATGAACGGCAGGCAAATTTCTAGAATACAAAAGAAACATGTAATTTACAATAGGCTATTCGACTTTACAGTCTCACGGGACGGACCAAGTCACAAACCCTCACGGTGCACGCCCACACGCTCGTCACCTAGCATGTGCATCACCTCCAAATAATCACATCATACCAATTTTCGGGGTTTCATACCCTCAGGACCATATTTAAGACTGTTACTTACCTCAAACTGCGCAAAATCCTACTCCGAAATGCCTTTGCCCCTCGAATCAGTCTCCAAATGCCTCGATCTATCCACAAACAGTACGAGATAATTAATATAGGCTAAAGGAATCAATTCCATAAGAAAAACATGAAATTCTAAACCAAAATCCGAAATATGCTCAACCCCCCACCCCACCCCACGCCACCCCACCGGGCCCACGTCTCGAAATTTGACAAAAGTCCTAAATTCCAAAAGCGCATCCACTCACGAGTCTAACCATACTAAATTTATCAAAATCTGACACCATTTGGTCATCCAAGTCCCCAAAATTCACTCTCAAATTCTCAAGCCCTAAACCCCCAAATTCCACTTCAAATTCTCACTAATTATGTACAAAATCAGTGGGGAAACACCATTATCGAAGATAAATAGACACTAGGATGAATAGAATACCGCGACATGTAATGTTATCTAGAGTACTGATACATGTAATGTTGTCTAGAGTACTGATACATCTTCGCGACACTCAGATGAATAGAATACCGCGAACTATGAGCCTCTCGGAGAATTAACTCACGCTAACCATCTACATTAGGCACACATAGCCAGCCATGCATCCTCAATGCACCACAATCCCCAATAGTGACCTCCTTAGCATCACTGTGGTGGACTGCGTCCTTAAGGACAAGCAGATTGGGGTCATCATATTGACGCTCCATGATACGATCATAAAGAGAAAATCGAGAGATCACACAAGCCAATACTCAACTCGGCTTAAAAATATCCAATCAAACAAACTGGCTAGCTAAGGCCTAAACATACAACGCCAATGGCCTCTCTGCTACAGGAAGATATGCTAAGCTCCTCAAACTCTCTGCTCGGTGACTCAAGGCTTCAGTCATAACATTGGCCTTCCCGATATAGTACAAAATGGTGATATCATAGTACTTAAGAAGCTCGAACCACCTCCGCTGACGCAAGTTAAGATCCTTCTGCTTGAACAGATGCTACAAACTCCGGTGATCAATGTAAATCTCACACTGGACACCGTACAAATAGTGCCGCCAAATCTTCAAGGCGTGAACAATAGTTGCTAACTCAAGGTCATAGACACGATAGTTCTTCTCATGGGTCTTCAACTGGCGTGAAGCATAAGCAATCACTCTACCCTCCTACATCAGAACACACCCAATACCGACCCGCAAAGCATCACAATACACTATGTAAGAACCAAAAGTTGATGGCTGAACTTGAGCTAGAGTCGTGGTCAAAACAGTATTTAGCTTCTGAAATGTGATGACCCAAAAGGTCATCCCGTGTACTTTTAGATAATTTTGTGTTCTGAAGTCGTGAAAACCTCATTCTATCTCACTTTGATTTGCGTGTGTAGCCCAGGCGTGTAGCCGGGAAGCCGTTATGTGAAAACCTGATAAAAATGATAATTTTGTGTGGAAATTTGCATCAAGTTGACTTTGGTCAACATTTTTGGTAAATGGACTCGGACCCATGATTTGACGGTCCCGGAGAGTCCGTAGGAAAATATGGGACTCGGGCGTATGACCGGAATCGAATTCCGAGGTCCCAAGTTCGAGAAATGAATTTTTAAAAGAAATTATTTTTTGAAAAATATAAGAGATTTTGAAAGAGTAATTATATGTGAAACCTGTGGTATCGGGCCCGTATCTTGGTTCCGGAGCCCGATAAAGGTTCGATATAATGTTTGTGTCATATCTATAAAGTTTGGTAAGAAACAGACTTCATTTGACGTGATTCGGACCTTAAATGCAAATTTTGAAGTTTTAGAAGTTTTTGGAAAATTTCATTGATTTTGGGGTTTAATTAGATGTTTATCATATTATTTTGGTGATTTGATTACAGGAATAAGTCTTTAGGATGTTTTTGAGGTGGTGTGCATATTTGGTTTAGAGCCAGAGGGCTCGGGTGTGTTTCGGATAGGTGTCGGGGTGTTTTGAACTTGAAAATAATCTGGTGTTAAGTCTGGTTGCTGGTGTCCAGTAGTTTACTCTTCACGATCGCGGTGTAAGTCATGCGATCGCGATGTTCAATTTGACCTGGGGGTGAAATTACCCTACGCGAACGCAGGGCCTTAGTCGCGATCGCGGAGCCTGAGGGCAGTGCTCTACGCGAACGCGAAAGGCCTCACGCGAACGCCTAGTGTTAAAAGGGATATAGGGGCTGGGTAGCTAATTACTCAACGCGAACGCGGTCTCCTGGTCACGGTCGCGATGGTCTAGGTCCATTACTCTACGCGATCGCAGTAGGCATGTCGCGATCGCGTAAGCTATTTTCGCCCAGTTACATTTTTATTCAAAGATAGAACACAATTACGGGATTTCACTTTATTTTCATAACTTCTTCTTCTCTACACCTCTTTGGCTGATTTTTGGGGACATTCTTCACCATAGCTTCATAGGTATGTAATCCTAAACTCGTTTTCTTCCATTTTTATCAACACTCATTAGATTTCTAAGCCTAAAACATGAGATTAAGGGTAGAAAATTAGGGATTTGGGTAGAGTTAGGGATTTTTGATTAATTGGTAATTTGACCTCGTTTTGGGGTCGGATTTCAAAACAAATTATATTCGGGCTCGTGGGTGAATTGGTGATCGGGTTTAGGTCCGAACCTCGGGTTTTGACCAAGCGGGCCCGGGGTCAATTTTTGGATTTTTGGGAAGAATGTTAGAAAGTCTATAATTAAGCATTGGAATTGAATTGTTTAGCTTTTATTGATGTTGTGAGTCGATTATGTCTAGATACGATTGATTCGGAGTCGGGTTCAAAAGAAAAAGCGGTGCTTGAGGCTTGATTTTGATCGTGGGAGTCGAGGTAAGTGTTTGGCCTAACCTTAGCTTGAGGGAATAGGTGTTGAGTCTTATTTGCTACATGTGTATTCCCTGTTCAACGTATAGGTGAGGTGACGAGTACCTATACGTTGTTGTCAAGCATGCTCGTGAATCGGTGTTTATGATATATGTGATTTTCATCGATATTCACTATGTTATGAGTTAAATTTCACTTTGGTGGTTATTTATTTGATGGAAATTCTTGGTTGTGAATACCGTTGATTGATTTTTCAGTTGAGGAATATTTTTTTGAGTTATACACTTGAGCGAGATTGGTTATAGTTGTGTCCCTTGCCGGGACCGTATTATTAATTCTGTTGTTGTTCCCTTGCCGGGATGTTGTGATTTATGATTCATGTTGTTGATTTTCCTTGCCAAACTGTTGTTCTTGATATTGTTTGGGTGAGGAAGAGTGTAAAGAATGAAGGGTGATGCCGTGTATTTATTTATTGCATTGTGAGGATTAGAGTGTAAAAGCATGAAGGGTGATGTCGTGCCATGATATGATATTAAAAGCATGAAGGATAATGTCGTGTCGTTTCTATTTCTTTATTGTTTTGGTGAGGATAAGAGTAAAAGCACGAAGGGTGATGTCGTGCCATGATATGATATTAAAAGCATGAAGGATAATGTCGTGTCGTTTCTATTTCTTTATTGTTTTGGTGAGGATAAGAGTAAAAGCACGACGGGTGATGTCGTGCATTTGTTTTGGTGAGGATGAGAGTAAAAGCACGAAGGGTGATGTCGTGCACTTGTTTTGGTGAGGATGAGAGTAAAGCACGAAGGGTGATGTCGTGCACTTGTTTGTTCTATGTTGTTAATTCTTGTTGTTATTCTGATAGCTAAACTGTTGCCTTGTTCCGTCATTCCAGTAATTGCTACCCCTTTTTCCACAGCATGTTTTTCCCCCGTTCTTGTACTTAACCGTTTACTTCCTGTCGTTATTTCTGTTATATATTACTGAATTGCACAGCTGATTATTATTTGTCGTGTCCTAGCCTCGTCACTACTTCGCCGAGGTTAGGCTCGGCACTTACTCAGTATCAGTACAACCAACCCATATACTGAGTAAGTGCCGAGCCTAGCCTCGTCACTACTTCGCCGAGGTTAGGCTCGGCACTTACTCAGTATATGGGTTGGTTGTACTGATACTACACCTGTACATCTTTATGTTGTGCAGATCCCGGTACAGGACCTTGTGGACACTGATCGAGGAGGCTTCCTTCAGCCCACCAGAGACACTAAGGTAGACCTGCAGGCGTCCGCAGGCCTTGGCGTCCCCTTCCCTACTCCATTTTATTTATGATTTTAGTACTTCAGAAACATATGTATTATTTCTTTCAGACTATTCTGTGTACTACTCTTAGACCGTCCGTGAGTTGTGACTCCAAAGATCCGGGTTGGCAAATTGGAATATTTTGTTAAGTTTGTGGATTCATCTATGTAACTCATGTTCTAAATTTTAAGCTTTTGTTCCTGGAAAAGTCTATATTTTACTTGTTCTTATTTGATAATAAAGGTTTTAATAAATATGATTGAATACGTTTTCTTGTCTAGCGGGTTCAACGTTAGACGCCATCACGGTCCCGATGGGGGGGGGGGGGGGGGATTTCGGGTCGTGACAAGTTGGTATCAGAGCACTAGGTTGCCTAGGTCTCACAAGTCACGGACATACTTGGTAGAGTCTGAGAGATCGGTATGGAGACGTCTATACTTATCCCCCAGAGGCTGCAAAGTTAGGAATAACTTCACATCTATTCTTCTCTGTCGTGCGATTTGAGTTCTAAATGCTAACTGAGTTTCTATTCTATTCTCTCACAGATGGCGAGAACACGTGCTTCCTCATCCACCGATCAGCAGCCTGATCCTCCCGTTGAAGCTTATACTAGAGGCCGAGGCAGAGCCAGAGCTCAGCCCAGAGCAGCAGCCCCGGATTCTTCCAATGTATCATTTTTGGGTCCAATGGAATTCATAGGTATAGGAAGAAGCCCTATCAAATAGAGATTTTTTCTTTTGACCATAATTCGATTGTTAATACGATATATAAAGACCGCTACTACAAAGAGTATTACACCCTTGATCGCTCGGTGGAAACAAAATCCTTTTCCTCAGGATCCTATTAAATAGAAATAGAGAACGAAATAACTAGAAAGGTTGTTAGAATCCCCCTCTTCTAGAAGGATCATCTATAAAGCTATTCGTTTTATCTGTATTCAGACCAAAAGCTAACATAGATGTTATGGGTAGAATTTTTTTTTTTTTCGAATTTTGTTCACATCTTAGATCTATAAAATTGACTCATCTCCATAAAGGAGCCGAATGAAACTAAAGTTTCATGTTCGGTTTTGAATTAGAGACGTTAAAAATAAGTAGAGGATCCTCAGGTAGAGGTTGCTGAGGAGGTTCCTACTTAGACAGTCCCAGTTGGACCAGCTCAGGTCCTAGAGGGGTTCATTGCCACCCCGGTGCTTCAGGACGCTTTGGTCCGCTTAGTGGGCATTATGGAGAGCGTGGCTCAGGCCGGTATACTTCCTACTGCACCAGCCAACTCTCAGGCTGAGGGAAGGGCCCAGACTCCTGCCACCCACACACCAGAGCAGTTAGCTTCTCAGTTCCAAACTCTAGCACCTCAGACAGCTGGAGTAGCTCAGCCAGGTATTGTGGCACAGGCAGTTAAGGGAGCAACTATGTTTGTTGATGCTTTATGGAGATTGGATCGGTTCACCAAGTTATTTCCTACTACTTTAACTGGTGCACCATCAGAGGACCCCCAAGATTTCTTAGACAGTTGTCATGAGGTTCTTCGGAACATGGGGATCATGGAGACCAATGGGGTCGATTTTGCTACTTTCCGTCTTTCTGGTCCCGCCAAGACTTGGTGGAGGGATTAGTGCTTGAGCAGGACAGCCGGATCTTCGCCTTTGTCTTGGGCTCAGTTCTCCGAGTTGTTCTTGGAGAATTTTCTACCAGTTACTCAGAGAGAGGATCTTCGGAGGCAGTTTGAGCGTCTCCAGCAGGGCTCTATGACAGTTACCCAGTATGAGACCCAACTTATCACTTTGGTCTGACATGCTGTCATGATACTCCCCACGGATCAAGAGAGAGTGAGGAGGTTTATTGAGGGTCTAGCTCAGCCGATTAGACTTCAAATGGCCAGAGAGACAGCTACTGATATTTCATTTCAGGAGGCAGCCAATGAGGCCAGGCGGATTGAGATAGTCTTATTACAGGGCAGTGGTCAGGGGTCTGACAAGAGGCCTCATCATTTTGGCCGATTCAGTGGTGCCTCATCTGGAGACAGAGATTCTTTTGGCAGATGTCATCCTCCCAGACCATTCCAGTCAGCACTCTAGGTATCCCACGGTGCACCACCAGTACCTATCAGTGCACCGCCGCTTCAGAGCTTTCAGAGTGGGTATTCTGGTCGACAGGGATAGCTTCAGGGCCAGCAGTCTCAGCAGCAGAGGTCTTGTTACTCTTGTGGTGTTCTAGGGCACATTGCTAGGTATTTCCCCCAAGCTTCTAGTGGTTCTCAGCATCAGGGTTCCCATGCTATGATTCCCGCACCAGGTGCACCCCTAACCCCTCAGCTAGCTAGGGATGGAGGTCGAGGTGCTAGAGGTAGAGGCCAGACACTTAGAGGTGGAGGACAGGCTATGAGGGGTAGAGGTCAGCCCGCAGTAGGTCGACCCAGGGATGTTCAGATTGGTGGGGCTCAGCCCCGATGCTATGTTATTCCCGCTAGACCTGAGGCCAAGGCCTCTGATAAAGTCATTATAGGTATGGTTTCAGTTTGCAGCAGAAATGCTTCGGTTTTGTTTGATCCGGGGTCTACATTTTCCTATGTGTCCTCATATTTTGCTCCTTATCTGATTATGCCCCGTGATTCCCAGAGTACTCTTATATATGTATCTACACCGGTGGGTGATTCTATTATGGTAGATCGAGTCTACCGATTATGTATAGTGGTTATTGGTGGTCTTGAGACCCGTGTTGATCTCTTACTTCTTGATATGGTTGATTTCGATGTCACTTTGGGGATGGATTGGTTATCTCACTATCATGCTATTCTGGACTGTCATGCCAAGACTGTGACCTTGGCCTTACCGGGAGCACCCCGATTGGAGTGGAGGGGGACTCCTGGTCATGCTTCCGGCAGAGTTAATTCATATATGAAATCTCGGCGCATGGTCGAGAAGGGTTGTTTGGCCTATTTGGATTATGTTCGTGATTCTAGTGCCGAGGTTCCTCCTATGGAGTCTGTGCCCATTGTCCGTGAGTTTCCAGAGGTATTCCTTGCTGACCTGCCGGGTATGCCACCCGACAGGGATATTGACTTTTGCATTTGTTTGACTCCAGGCACTCAGCCCATTTATACCCTGCCATATCGTATGTCCCCGCCAAAGTTAAAGGAGTTGAAGAATCAGTTACAGGATTTGTTAGCCAAAGTCTTTATTAGGCCTAATGTTTCTCCTTCGGGTGCGCCAGTGTTGTTTGTTAAGAAGAAAGATGGCACAATGAGAATGTGTATCAATTACCGGCAATTGAATAAGGTTACTATCAAGAATAAGTATCCTTTTCCGAGGATTGATGATTTATTCAACCAGCTTCAGGGTGCCACAGTGTTTTTCAAGATTGATTTGAGATCTAATTACCATTAGTTGAGGATTAGGGCATCCTATGTCCCTAAGACAGTCGTTCGCACTCGGTATGGGCATTATGAGTTCTTGGTGATGTCATTTGGGTTGACAAATGCCCCAGCCGCTTTTATGGATTTGATGAACCAAGTGTTCAGGCCCTATTTGGATTCGTTTGTGATTGTTTTCATTGATGATATTTTGATTTACTCTCGCAACCGAGAGGAGCATGAGCAGCACCTTCGAGTCGTCCTCCAGGATCTGAAGGACAATCAGTTGTATGCCAAATATTCGAAGTGTGAGTTCTGGTTGAGTTCGGTTGCATTTCTGGGCCATGTTGTGTCAGCCGAGGGTATTCAGGTGGATCCAAAGAAGATTTCAGCAGTCAGAGATTGTCCTAGACCCACCTCAGCTACAGAGATTCGGAGTTTCTTGGGCTTAGCAGGTTATTATCGTCGGTTTGTGGAGGGCTTTTCATCTATTGCATCCCCGATGACCAAGTTGACTCAGAAGGGTGCCCAATTCAGGTGGTTAGATGAGTGTGAGGCGAGCTTTCAGAAGCTCAAGACGGCCTTGACCACGACACCGGTGTTAGTTTAGCCCGCAGTTCAGGGCCATATACCATGTATTGTGATGCTTCACGGGTTGGGCTTGGTGCAGTGTTATGCAGGATGGCAAGGTTATAGCTTATGCTTCACGTCAGTTTAAGGTTCATGAGAAGAACTATCCAATTCATAATTTAGAGTTGGCAGCCATTGTCCATGCGTTGAAGATTTGGAGGCATTATATGTATGGTGTGTCATGTGAGGTGTTCACAGCTCATAAGAGTTTGCAATATCTGTTCAAGCAAAAAGAGTTGAATATGAGGCAGAGAAGATGGTTGGAGTTGTTGAAAGACTGTGACATTACCATTCTATATCATCCGGGAAAGGCCAATGTGGTGGCCGATGCCTTGAGCCGGAAGTCAGTCAGAATGGGTAGTCTTGCTTATATTCCGGTCGGGGAGCGACTGCTTGCTTTAGATGTTCAGGCTTTGGCCAATCAGTTTATGAGATTGGATGTTTCTGAGACTGACAATGTTTTGGCTTATACTGTGGCCCGTTCTTCATTGTTTGATCGTATTCGAGACAGGTAGTATGATGATCGTCATTTATGTGTCCTTAGGTATACTGTTCGGCACGGAGGTGCCAAGCAGGTTACGGTTGATGATGATGGAGTCTTGAGGATATAGGGCCGTATTTGTGTGTCTGATGTTGATGGGCTTCGTGAGTTGATATTGTAAGAGGCCCACAGTACCCGGTATTCCATTCATCCGGGCGCCGCAAAGATGTACCAGGATTTGCGGCAGCATTATTGGTGGCGGAGGATGAAGAAAGATATTGTGGCTTATGTAGCACGATGCTTGAACTATCAGCAGGTTAAGTAAGAGCACCAGATACACGGTGGTTTGATGCAGCAGATTGAGATTCCCGAGTGGAAGTGGGAGCGTATCACCATGGATTTTGTAGTTGGACTCCCTCTGACTCAGAGGATGTTTGATGCGGTGTGGGTCATTGTGGATAGGCTGACCAAGTCAGCACACTTCATTCCTATGTCAGTCTCGTATTCTTCGGAGAGGTTGGCAAAGATCTACATCTGGGAGATTTTCGCTTGCATGGTGTGCCCGGTCTATTATTTCTGACCGAGGTACTCAATTTACCTCCCATTTCTGGAGAGTATTTCAGCGTGAGTTGGGCACACAGGTTAAGTTGAGCACAGCGTTTCATCCTCAGATAGACGGGCAGTCCGAGCATATTATTCAGATATTGGAGGATATGTTATGAGCATGTGTCATTGACTTTGGAGGTTCATGGGACCAGTTCTTGACTTTAGCTGAGTTTTCCTACAACAACAGCTACCAGTCGAGCATTCAGATGGCTCCTTATGAGGCGTTGTATGGTAGGTGGTGTTGGTCGCCAGTCGCGTGGTTCGATCCGGTAGAGGCTAGGTTGTTGGGTTCAGAGTTAGTTCAGGATGCCTTGGATAAGGTGAAGATCATTCAGGATAGGCTTCGTATAGCTCAGTCAAGGCAGAAGAGTTATGCAGACCGTAGAGTTCGTGATTTGGCATTCATGGTTAGAGACCGGGTATTGCTTCGGGTGACGCCCATGAAGGGCGTGATGAGGTTTGGAAAGAAGGGCAATTTGAGCCCTAGGTTCATTGGTCTCTTTGAGATTCTTGAGAAGGTAGGAGAGGTGGCCTACAGACTTGCCTTGCCACCAAGTTTATCAGGCGTGCATCCGGTGTTTCATGTATCTATGCTTCGGAAGTAACTTGTCGATCCCTCTCATGTGATAGACTTCAGCAGTGTCCGATTGGAAAAGGATTTGACTTACAAAGAAGAGCCGGTAGCCATATTAGCCCGGCAGGTTTGTCAGTTGAGATCGAAGAGTTATCCTTCGATTCGTCTTCAATAGAGAGGTCAGCATGTTGAGGCAGCTACTTGAGAGTCTGAATCCGATATGCGGAGCCGATATCCCCATCTTTTCTCATACTCAGGTACCTTTCTATGTCCATTCGAGGACGAAAGTTTGTTTTAGAGGTGGAGATTGTGATGACCCAAAAGGTCATCCCGTGTATTTTTAGATAATTTTGTGTTCCGAGGTCGTGAAAACCTCCTTCTATCTCACCTCGATTTGCGTACGTAGCCCGGGCGTGTAGTCGGGAAACCGTTATATGAAAACCTAATAAAAATGATAATTTTGTGTGGAAATTTGCATCAAGTTGACTTTGGTCAACATTTTTGGTAAATGGACCCGGACCCGTGATTTGACAGTCCCATAGGGTTCGTAGGAAAATATGGGACTCGGGTGTATGCCCGGAATCGAATTTCGAGGTCCCAAGTCCGAGAAATGAATTTTTAAAAGAAATTATTTTCTGAAAAATATAAGAGATTTTGAAAGAGTAATTACGTGTGAAACCTGTTGTATCGGGCACGTATCTTGGTTCCTGAGCCCGGTACAGGTTCGATATAATATTTGTGTCATATCTGTAAAGTTTGGTAAGAAACAGACTTCATTTGACGTGATTCGGACCTTAAATGCAAATTTTGAAGTATTAGAAGTTTTTGGAAAATTCCATTGATTTTGGGGTTTAATTCGATGTTTATGATGTTATTTTGGTGATTTGATTACACGAATAAGTCTGTAGAATGTTTTTGAGGTGGTGTGCATATTTGGTTTGGAGCCCCGAGGGCTCGGGTGTGTTTCGGATAGGTGTCGGGGTGTTTTGAACTTGAAAAACATCAGGTGTTTAGTCTGGTTTCTGGTGTCCAGTAGTTTACTCTTAGCGATCGCGATGTTCAATTTGGACTGGGGGTTAAATTACCCTACGCGAACGCAGGGCCTTGGTCACGTTCGCGGAGCCTGGAGGCAGTGCTCTACGCGAACACGAAGGGCCTCACGCGAACGCGTTGTGTTAAAAGGGACCTAGGGGCTGGGTAGCTAAGTACTCTACGCGAACGCGGTCTCCTAGTCGCGATCGCGATGGTCTAGGTCCAGTACTCTACGCGATCGCAGTAGGCCTGTCGCGATCGTGTAAGCTATTTTCGCCAAGTTACATTTTTATTCAAAGACAGAACACCATTATGGGATTTAACTCTATTTTCATAACTTCTTCTTCTCTACACCTCTTTGGGCGTTTCTTGGGAGAATTCTTCACCATAGCTTCATAGGTATGTAATCCTAAACTCGTTCTCTTCCATTTTTATCAACACTCATTAGATTTCTAGGCCTAAAACATGAGATTAAGGGTAGAAAATTAGGGATTTGGGTAAAGTTAGGGCTTTTTGATTAATTGGGAATTTGACCTCGTTTTGGGGTCGGATTTCAAATCAAATTATATCCGGGCTCGTGGGTGAGTGGGTGATCAGGTTTTGTTCCGAACCTCAGGTTTTGACCAAGCGGGCCTGGGGTCAATTTTTGGATTTTGGGAAGAATGTTAGAAATCTATAATTAAGCATTGGAATTGAATTGTTTAGCGTTTATTGATGTTGTGAGTCGATTATGTCTAGATACGATTGATTCGGAGTCGGGTTCAAAAGGAAAAGCGGTGCTTGAGGCTTTATTTTGATCGTGGGAGTCGAGGTAAGTGTTTGGCCTAACCTTAGCTTGAGGGAATAGGTGTTGAGTCTTATTTGCTACGTGTTTATTCCATGTTCAACGTATAGGTGAGGTGACGAGTACCTATACGTTGTTGTCAAGCATGCCCGTGAGTCCGATCTTATGATATATGTGATTTTACCCGATATTCATTGTGTTATGGGTTAAATTTCACTTTGGTGGTTATTCATTTGATGGAAATTCTTGGTTGACAATACCGTTGACTGATTGTTCGGTATTTTGTTGAGTTATACACTTGAGCGAGATTGGTTATAGTTGTGTCCCTTGCCGGGACGGTATTATTAATTATGTTGTTGTTCCCTTGCCGGGATGTTGTGATTTATAATTCATGTTGTTGATTTTCCTTGCCAAACAGTTAATCTTGATATTTTTTGGGTGAGGAAGAGTGTAAAGCACAAAGGGTGATGCCGTGTATTTATTTATTGCATTGTGAGGATGAGATTGTAAAAACACGAAGGGTGATGTCGTGCCATGATATGATATTAAAAGCACGAAGGATAATGTCGTGTCGTTTCTATTTATTTATAGTTTTGGTGAGGATGAGAGTAAAAGCACGACGGGTGATGTCGTGCACTTATTTTGGTGAGGATGAGAATAAAAGCACGAAGGGTGATCTCGTGCACTTATTTTGGTGAGGATGAGAGTAAAAGCACGAAGGGTGATGTCATGCACTTGTTTTGGTGAGGATGAGAGTAAAGCACGAAGGGTGATGTCGTGCACTTGTTTGTTCTATGTTGTTAATTCTTGTTGTTATTCTGATAGCTAAACTATTGCCTTGTTCCTTCATTCCAGTAATTGCTACCCCTTTTTCCCCAGCATGTTTTTCCCCCGTTCTTGTACTTAACTGTTTACTTCCTGTCGTTATTTCTGTTATATATTACTGAATTGCACAGCTGATTATTATTTGTCGTGTCCTAACCTCGTCACTACTTCGCCGAGGTTAGGCTCGGCACTTACTCAGTACATGGGGTCGGTTGTACTGATACTACACCTGCACATCTTTATGTTGTGCAGATCCCGGTACAGGACCTTGTGGACACTGATCGAGGAGGCTTCCTTCAGTCCACCGGAGACACTGAGGTAGACCTGCAGGCGTCCGCAGTCCTTGGCGTCCCCTTCCCTACTCCATTTTATTTCTGATTTTAGTACTTCAGAAACATATGTATTATTTCTTTTAGACTATTCTGTGTACTACTCTTAGACCGTCCGTGGGTTGTGACTCCAAAGATCCGGGTTGGCCAATTTGAATATTTTGTTAAGTTTGTGGATTCAGCTATGTAACTCATGTTCTAAATTTTAAGCTTTTGTTCATGGAAAAGTCGATATTTTACTTGTTCTTATTTGATAATAAAGGTTTTAATAAATATGATTAAATATGTTGGCTTGTCTAGCGGGTTCAACATTAGACGACATCACGGTCCTGACGGGGGAGGGTGGAATTTCGGGTCGTGACATGAAAGCTCTCCTCGCACTTGTCCGACCACCTGAATGGAGCACCCTTTTGGGTTAATTTGGTCAAGTGCGATTCAATAGAGGAGAAACCCTTCACAAATGACGGTAATAGCCAGCCAAACCAAGAAAATTCCGAATCTCCGTGGCTGAGGACGGTCTGGGCCAACTCTACACCGCCTCTATCTTCTTCAGATCCACCTCACCATGTGCCCTAAGAACTCCACTGAACTAAGACAAAACCCATACTTATAGAACTTTGCATAAATCTCCTCCTCCTTCAACCATTGTAACACAATCCTCAGATGTTGGGTATGCTACTCCTGGCTACGAGAGTACACCAGGATGTCATCAATGAATACAATAACGAACGAGTCAACATAAGGTTAAAACACACTGTTCATCATATGCATGAACATTGTTGAGGCGTTGGTCATCCCAAAAGACATCACAAGGAACTCATAATAACCATATCATGCCCTAAAAGATGTCTTAAGAATATCTGAGTCCCAAATCTTCACCTGCTGATACCCTGACCTCAATCAATCTTGGAGAACACCCTCGCTCCCTGAAGCTGGTCGAATAGATCATCAATAAGTGGCAAAGAATATGTTTTCTTGATTGTGACCTTGTTCAACTGCCTGTAATCAATGCACATTCTCATAGTACCATCTTTCTTCTTTACAAATAGAACTGGTGCACCCCAAGGTGACATTCTAGGCCGAATAAACCCCTTATCAAGGGGTTCCTGGAGTTATTACTTCAACTCTTTCAACTCCCATGGTACCATATGATAAAGTGGAATAGAAATAGGTTGAGTGCCCGGCACCAAATCAATACTGAAGTCAATATCCCTATCAGGTAGCATGCCCGGCAGGTCTGCAGGAAACACATTTGGAAAATCTCACACCACTAGAACAGAATTAATAGCAGGGGCCTCTAGACTAACATCCCTCACAAAGGCCAAATAAGATAGACAGCCCTTCTCAACCATCCGTTGAGCCTTCAAGTATGAAATCACTCTACTGGAAACATAGTCTATAGAGTCGCTCGACTCAACCCTCGAAAAACTCAGCATCGCCAACGTCACGGTCTTAGCGTGACAATCTAGAACAGCATGACATGGAGACAACCAATCCATACCCAAAATCACATCAAAATCGACCATACTAAGAACCAAAAGATCTACTCTAGTCTCCAGAATCCCAATAGTCACCACACATGACCAATATACACGGTCCACAATAATAGTATCGCCTACCGGAGTAGATACATGAAAAGATAAAACTAGAGACTCACGGGGAATATCTAGAAAATGAGCGAAATACGAGGACACATGTGAATAAGTGGAACCAGGGTCAAATAATATAGAGGCATCTCAGTGGCAAACTGAGGACAATAATTGGAATCACAACATTCAAAGAAATGGCATCTGGTCTGGCAAGGAGAGCATAGAAACCGGCATGTCCATCCCCTGATCAGCCTCCCATTCTCGGGCGACCCCTAGCTAGTTGAGTGGGTGGTGAAGAAACTGGTTTGGACATAATAGGTTGGCTCCTCTGCTGGGCTAGACCTCCCACTAGGAGGGTACACTACATCCTCATGTGACCAAACTCTCCACACTTGTAGCAACTCCCAGGTTCTGGTGTTGGGGACTTAAGGGGGGCCCGAGCACCAGGATAACTAGTAGAAGAACATGGCATAGACGAACCCTAACCCGATGGAGCACGGGACGAACTATGAGCTGGGAGGGCACTGAGAGATGAATGGCCCTGCTGATAACTGTGTGAATCATGGCCAGATGATGTAACACGGTGAACTGGGCGAGTCGTCTAAGCATGTCTGAAAGGACGACCCCTACCATGGTGGAACTGACCCCTAGAAGGAACACCGCCAAATCCACCATGTCCACGAGGCCTCTTGGCCTCCCTCTCAAGGATCACCGCCTAATCCACCCTGTCCACGAGGCCTCTTGGCCTCCCTCTCAACCCGCTCCTGGATGAGAACTATCTCAATCTGACGAGCAATGTCAAAAAACTCATCAAAAGTAGCACCATACACACTCTCTCTAGTCATAAGCAATCGCAGCTGAAAAGTGATGCCATCTATGAACCTCTCGATCCTCTCTATGTATGTGGGAACCAACCAGATAGCATGACGGTCCAACTCCAAGAATCGCATCTCATATTGTGTCACAGACATATCACCCTGACGAAGCACTCAAACTGCCTGCGCAGCTCCTCTCTACGAGACTGAGGCACAAACTTCTAGAAAGAGACCGGAGAAATGTTGTCAGGTAAGGGGTGCTGCACCGACTGGCCTACGCCTATCGTAAGCCTCCCACCAACTGAAGGAAGTCCTAGAGAACTAAAAAGTTATGAACGAGACCCTACTGGTCTCTAGGATGCATGTTGTACGGAGGTTGACACCTGTCAAAGAAGCCCTGTGCATCCTCTCCCTATGTACCACTGAAAGATGGAGGTTGGAGTCTCCCAAACCTCTCCAATCGACGCTACTCATCATGGGGAATGACGGGAAGCACATAGTCTTGAGCAACTTCAACCAGCTGGGCTAGTGGTGCCCTCGATGTCTAGAGTCCCTGTACCACCTGCTCTGGTGTGCGGACGGAAAGAGTCTGAGCACCTCCTCCGGCCTGAGAAGTGTCTACTACGGTCGGAACAGAGACCGCCTGATCAAGACTAGTGCACACGGTCAGAATCTGAGCTAAGGCGTCCTGAAGGCCAGGAATCATAATAGGCACAGGTGGCGCCTGAGCTGGTTCCACAGGCTCATCCACAACTCGAGCCTGCTCCTGAACTAGGGCAACTGGTGGATTTGCAGGTGCTCCCCTAGCTATTGTGCGAGCTGCACCTCTACCCCTACCGTGGCCTCTACCGCGACCTCGGCTTCTCACGGCCTTGACTATTCGTACTGGTGGATGTCCATCCTGCCCCGTAGTAAGCGTCCTCACCATCTATGAGAGAATAGAACAACATAAATTCAGTTACCAAAATCAAACGATTCACACCACAAGAATTCAAGAATGTGAAATTCCCTAATGGTTTGGCAGCCTCTCGAAGATAAGTATAGACGGCTCTGTACCGATCCGTAAGACTCTACTAAAGCTTCTCATGACTCGTGAGACCTGTGTAACCTAGGCTCTCATACCAACTTGTCACGACCCAAAACTCTAACCTGTCGTGATGGCGCCTATCGATGGTACTAGGCAAACCACTTTTCAAATACTTCATTATTTCATAAAAGATAAACCAAAAGCTTTTTCCTAATAGAGTTTTCATAAAAACGGGAGTTAAACTCAAAATACAATGCGGAAAGATATCCCCAAACATT
This sequence comes from Nicotiana undulata, assembly GCA_005239495.1. Classification (NCBI taxonomy): domain Eukaryota; kingdom Viridiplantae; phylum Streptophyta; class Magnoliopsida; order Solanales; family Solanaceae; genus Nicotiana; species Nicotiana undulata. Next base: position 13,601 of record ML265201.1, on the reverse strand, counting down.
AGGGTGTCACCAATTCATGAGCATCTAACAACCAGTCTAATAAACAGCATCTGCAAGAGTCTGTGTCTAAATGTCATTACAGAAAAGAAAGATATCATATAAGGAGAGACAAGGACTGCGAATGCCGGAAGCTACCTCATAAATATCCGGTACTCGACCACGCACGAGCTCAACGCCCTTAATGACCGGATACACCTGGATCTGCACATGAAGTGCAGGGTGTAGTGTGAGTACAACCAATTTAGTAAGTAACATAAATAAATAAGGAACTGAGAAGCAGTGACGAGCTATACAAATATTGTTTATTTCAGTAACTTCAACAATGAAAGTAGACATGAGTAAATTCCGGCAATATAAGTCAAGTTAGTTGCATATTTACTGAGTTCAGGTAAACCAGATATAATATTTTTCCGAAGTTCATAACAGTTACATAAATCAGCTAAGTGTAGCAACAAAGCAAGACAAATGCAACCTCTCAGGGGCAGTCACTCAAGCTCTCATTAGCTCAATACTCCGCTCTCAGCCCTCGATGCACACACTCAATAGGTACATGCGCTTACTGGGGTGTACAGACTTCGGAGAGGCTCCTTCAACCCAAGCGCTATATCACTGTGGCGTGCAGCCCGATACAATCTCGTTGCGGCGTGCAACCCGATCCACAATCCTTGAATAGCCATAAGGCTCATTGCGGCGTGCAACCCAATCCATATACATTCAGCCCTCAGGCTCGCTGCGGCGTGCAACCTGATCCATATACTCTCACATAGCTCACAGCTCGGCACTCAGGCCCTATCTCAATCACTAATCTCTCCAACCTCTCGGGCTCACAGAAATCATACAATTCAGCCCAAACAGAGATAATAATAAATATTAACAAAAAATAAGAGGGAACAGAGATATGATGCACAAGTAAGGTTGTAATCGAGTAGAAGACATCAACTAGCAGTCAATTCAAGAAATACACAACCTCTACGGGTCCCAACAGTGATACCATATGGCCTAAGCATGATTTCTAACATGAACGGCGGGAAACTTTCCAACAGAAAAACGAAACATGTAATCTACAATAGGCTATTCGACTTTACAGTCTCACGGGACGGACCAAGTCACAATCCCCCATGGTGCACACTCACACGCCCATCACCTAGCATGTGCACCACCTCCAAATAATCACATCATACGCAATTTCGGGTTTCATACCCTCAGGACCAGATTTAAGACTCTTACTTACCTCAAACTGCGCAATATCCTGCTCTGAAATGCCTTTGCCCCTCGAATCACTCTCCAAATACCCCGAATCTTGCCACAAGCAGTATGAGATAATTAATAAAGGCTATAGGAATCAATTCCATTAGAAAAAACATGAAATTCTAAACAAATCCAAAACAGGCTCAACCCGGCCCCCCGGGACCACGTCTCAAAATCTGACAAAAGTCATAAAATCCGAAAGCCCATCCACTCACGAGTATAACCATACTAAATTTATCAAAATTCGACACCATTTGGTAATTCAAATCCCCAAAATTAACTCTCAAATTCTCAAGCCCTAAACCCCCACATGTCAGTTTAAAATTTCACTAACAAAATCAGTGGGGAAACACCATTATCGAAGATAAATAGATACAATGAGATTACCTCAGTAATCACTTCAAAATCTTCCAAAATCCGAGTTCCAAAATGTGAAATTTGTGATAAATCTCGAAGTGTCGTATTTATATGTTCTGCCCAGGCCTTTCGCACCTGCGGAACCGCTCCTGTGCAACAATCTCCACACCTATGTAATTCACTTAAACCCATTGGGCTCGAACCTACGCTATAGGTATCGCACATTCGGAGTCACTTCTGCGGCCCATCGTCCGCTTCTGTGGAAATGACCAAGATCTCCTTTTTCGCATCTGCGACTCAGCCTTGCATCTGCGGGCTCGCAGATGCGCTCCCTGTCTCGTATCTGCGCCTTCTGCCCAGCCTGACCTTGCCCACCTCTGCGATCCCTTCTTCTTTTTTGCGAGTCCGCATCTGCGGGCTCCCCACCGCAGGTGCGAAACACCAGAACACCAGAAAATGCAGCAACCTTCTAATCCAGAACTTGATCTGTTAACCACTCGAAATCGACCCGAGACCTCCGGGAACTCAACCAAACATACCAACAATTCTTATATCCCAAAATGAACTTAGTCGAACCCTCAAATCACCCAAAAAACACCAATAACATGGATTACACCCGGATCCAAGCCTAAAGAACTTCTAAACTTCCAAATTTCACAAACAACGCTGAAACCTATCAACCCACGTCCGATTGACCTCAAATTTTGCACACAAGTCATAAATGATGCCACAAACCTACTCCAATTCCCGAAAATCAATTCCGACCCTGATATCAAAATTTTGCACTGGCAATCAAATACGCCAATATTTCAACTTTCTCCAATTCAAGCATAATTCAACTACAGGCCTCCAAATCACATTCCGGACGCGCTCCCAAGTCCAAAATCACCTACCGGAGATAACGGAACCATCAAAATTCAAATCTGAGGCCGTTTACATATAAGTCAACATTCGGTCGACTTTTCCAAGTTAAGCTTCTAATCAAGAGATTAAGTGTCTCAACTCACTCTGACATCACTCCGGACCCCAACCAACCAATCCGGTAAGTCATATAACAGCTATAGAACACAATAGAAGCAGAAAAATGGGGAAATGGGGCTACAGCTCTCGAGATGACCGGCCAGGTCATCACAGAACCTGAAGCTACATGAACCAGATAGAAGAACCAGTTCCAAGTGTTTGTCTTTGATTCTAGTTCAATTGTAGGGTGGTTTTTGAATTGTACCTTTCAGCTTTATCTAGAAGAAATTGTAATAGGTACTCTGAGTATTCAGTTTAGACTTAACTTGAAATTATCGCAACAGTTAGAGGTTGGTTGCCACAACAGGGTTAGAGGTAATCCTTAGGTTTACAAAGAGTTTTTGTAAAATATTGTTTTGGCTCAATGATTTAGTGAAGTGTTGGAAAAAATCCTACTAAGTAGTCGGTCGTGGTTTTCTCACCTTTTGAGTCGGGTATTTTTCACGTAAATACTTGTGTTCTTTACTTTTCTTATTTAATATTTTAGCAATAGTAGGTTAACGAACACTTAGAAGAACCAGGTCCTTCTATGATCAGTACACCTAAAAATTTGGACACCACACAAATCACCCCCTTTTGTGTGGTATTGAATTATAAAACATCAATTTTATACGCCCACTCTTTCCTTTTAAATCTAACTCAAAATGAATATCATTTTCTATATATAAAAACATTAACAATCCCTTTTACTCATCTTTCCATGTTTAAAAACAATTAACAAGCCATTTTACTCTAACAACTTGTTTGGGGATAGTTATGTATCATTTCATAATGTATTGTATTATATTGCACTGTATCATTTTAATGTATACAATATTTTGATAGATTGTATTGTTTGTCATCGTTTTATGATGTCATGAATCAATAATATGTAAAATAAGCTTGTAATATTATAAAGAAAAAGTAAAATACGAGGTAATATTATTAAGTAAAAGGATAGGGTAAAGAATAAAATGGGATTATTTAATAATAAAAGGGGGCAAAATAAGAGGAAAAAAATAAAAAAATAATACGACTGCACCAAATCGGTCGTTCCATAAAGTGGTACTTTTCGTCGTTACGTAACGACACATTCAAACAATACGATATAATAAAATTTAAGTAACAATCAAAACAAACAATGTATTTTTAAAATAACAATACGATAAATTACGACATGTGGTAAACATCCAAACAAGCTCTAAACTGCATGTTCTTATAATCGCACAAATAACATATCATGTATAAACCCACAAGTTCCAAAAAACAATTCTTTCTTTCTTAAAATGAAATGGGGAAGTAAGACTATCTCCACGTTGATACATTGAAAAATGTACAAGACCATTTTATTTCTATGCAACTTCTATTTTATAAGTTGCGGAGTATTTTTTTCAACCTCAACTCCAACTTCAAATACTATTTTCCTTTTCTTTTTTTTCATTTCAACCAAATCACGTTCTTCTTACGTACCATTATTTTAGTACTCATTTTTAAACTATCACTAATATAATCTATGAGCCAAATCTACTTTTTTCTTAAATCAATGTATAGGTCAAATTATCATTTTAAATTTTACGTTCGATCGTGTATATAAAATTAGCACATTTTAATTTGATAAGAGTGTGATGATCTGATAAGTCATCTCATGTTTTAAAACCTAATTACGTGATTCGAAGCCTTGAATATCTTATTTTAACCTTCTTCAATTTGCGTACGCAGTCCCGACGTCTTTCCGGAAAGCTTTTATGTAAAAAACTGAGAAAAATATGAAACTTTGCCTTATATTTAACTTGAGTTGACTTCGGTCAACGTTTTGAGCAAATGGACCCGAATTCATATTTTGATGGTCTCGGTGGGTCCGTATCGTGATTTGGGACTTGGGCGTATATCTGGAATCGAATTCAGAAGTCTCTAGCCCGAGTTATCGCATTTTATAAAAATTTGAAAATTTAAGGCTTAATGAATTGTAAATGGCTGACCAATGTTTGACTTTTGGATATCAGATCCGTATTTTGGTTTCGGAGACCGGTATAGGTTCAATACTATATTTATGACTTGTCTGTCAAATTTGGTGAGAAATGGAGTTGGTTTGACGTGATTCGGACGTCCGGTAGAGAAAATAGAAGTTTCAAAGTTTTCTTGAAAATTTCATTCGATTTGGTGTTCATTTCGTAGTTTTAGGTGTTATTATGGAGATTGATCGCGCGAACAAGTTCGTATGATGTTCTTAGACTTGTGTTCATAGTTGGTTTAGAGCCCCGGGGGCTCGGTGAGTTTCGGATAGGCTACAGAGTGAAATTGGACTTAGAAAATGTTGTTGGTGTTTCAGTTCTGGTGCAGGCCTCTGATCTCACATTTGCAAGATCAGGCTTCGCATTTGCGACCTCTTATGGGTTCGCATTTGCGAGCTACTCGTTGTATTTGCGAAGAGTGGCTGGGCCACATGTTTTCGCGTTTGCGGACATAGCTTTGCATTTGCGAAGGGGGAGCTCGGTAGGCAGTGATCGCAAATGCGATCAATGGGTCGCATTTGCGGATGGATCAAAGTTCGCATTTGCGATCTATTCTTCGCATTTGCGAAGAAAGCAGGGGTGTGATGATCTTTGCATTTGCGATGGGTTCCTCACATTTGCAGGGCTCGCATTTGCGAACCCCAGGTCGTAGATGCTACATCTGCAACTTATCAAATATGTCTTAGACGGGAGTTTTTGTTCATTCTTCAAATTTTCAAAACTTAAAACCTTAGAGGCGATTTTCAAGACTCTTTCTTCCCCAAATCATTGGTAAGTGATTCTAATCTAGTTCCTTTTAATCTTTCATTACATTTCACAAATTTTCAACCTAAAATCTAGTGTTTTCATGGTGGAATTGGGGGTTTTGGAGTAGAAATTAGGGATTTGGTAAATTGGAGATTTAGACCTCAAATCTGAGGTCGAATTCCGAAACTAATTACATAATCGGGCTCGGGGGTGAATGGGTAAATGGATTTTGGTCCAAACCTCGAGTTTTGACCAAGCGGGCCCGGGGTTAATTTTTTACTTTTATGAGAAATCTAAATCTATGCGTTGAAAATTGATTTCTTTAGCAATATTTGATATTATTGAATCAATTGTGGTTAGATACAAATGGACTGGAGGCGGATTCTAGAGGAAAAGTTATGATTGAGCATTGAGTGGCCTTTGGAGCGAGGTAAGTATTGTGTCTAACCTTGACTTGAGGGAATTAGGAACCCTCGAACTATTTGCTATGTAAAATTTCATGTGAGCGGCGTATGTGTGAGGTGACGAGTGCTTATGCGCCGCCAAATTGCATGTTTTCACTGTTTTCCCGCTTTTCTTACATTATCGCTTTCTCTGTCTTAATTTTTACATGCTTTAAATGTATTCTAATGCCTAATTGCTACTTATTAGTCATTGTTTCCTCCTGTTTATGATATTAGATCTTTTTCGTAGTTTCATGATTTCCTACTATTTTTTCAAGTTGGTTTACTTGCACCTTCTAGTTGTAAACTTTTGAATTGGTCTCGTTGTGTAGATTTGCTTATGTAGATTCTCCTGTTGTGCAAGGTATTCCTATTTGGTTCAATTAGTATTTATGGATTTGTAAAGGCTCCCCGTAATTTGAATTGTGAATTTTACGGTGTACATAGAGTACTTGGTATAGATACTAGGGGTGTGCATTCGAATCGGTTTATCGATAAATCGAATCGATTATTTGTTATCGGTTTATCGATTTCGATTTCGATTTTGAAATTTTCCTTATCGAGTTATCGATTTCGATTTCGATTTTGTCCTCTTCGGTTATCGGTTTATCGATAAACTGATAAGATATACTAAAAATACAAATATGCCCTTATTCTATAATACCCTTTAGCTTTGGGGATCACGGGCAATTGTGTTGGATTGCGCTGATCACGGAAATTGCGTGATTCTGTTCGTCAGATCCTAATGGTAAGTCCATATATCTCTACTGTGGTTATTTATTATTATTATTATTATTGGAAACTATCGACAATGATCCACTAAATCTTATTCAACCAACAATTAGTGGATCACTTATTTAATTATATGTGACCTAATTTATTGAGACATTTTTTTACATTAAAGCCCTTTCGTATTTACACTTCAATATGCAAACCTACAAAAAAAAAATACTTCAAAGTTATACATTACATTAATTTCTAACTCCAATTTAAAAAAAAAATATTTAGGTCCATTATTCTACAGAAGATGGTACCATTTGTTCTATCAATACAATGAAGTTCAAATTAATGGAAAACAGAATTAGTCGTGATGATGTATTTTTTTTATACCGTTGGAGTATTGGTGGCATACATTTGATCCCTTACTTTAGTTTCGTTGCATGTGCTTGTTGACACAATTTTTATGTTATAAACGGTGTTCGTCTTATTTTAGCTTCTTTTTATCCATATTAGTTAGGCGTGTTTATAGCGATATACTTTCCGTGGAATCCCGCAAATTTTCTTATTGGTGTAATCGATAACTGAATCGATAAGCCCCAAAAATCAAAAAATCAAAAAAATCGAAACCTTATTGAAACGATAACGATAAGCATATGTACAAATCGATAATCGATAAGTAATTATCGATAAGGGTCAAAATCGAATCGATAAATCGAATGCACACCCCTAATAGATACGGTGAGATCGGATTACACACCGCAACAGGTGAGATAAGGGTGAATAATATGGTAGAATAAGGGTGAATCTATATTGTACGGTCAGATTGGGTTGCACGTCGCAACAGGTGTAATAAGGGTGGATTGTTTTGGTGAAATAGGGTGAATTATGATTCGGATATTTTGATACAGTGGGATCGGGTGCGCGCCGCAACAACTTATGTGTTATATTTCTATGAACTGTGTTAGTTCTACGGTATTTTCTTTCACACTTAAGGATTGGTAAATTCTGAACGTTGCTGGCGTATTTCCTGGAATTGTTGTTATAACTTGCAATTTACTGCTTATATTTCATTCTGTATTTCCTTTTTCTGCCTTTATTATATATATTGCATACAGGTTGTAGTGTGAGTGACCCACCTTAGCTTCATCACTACGTCGTCGAGGTTAGGCTCGGCACTTACAGAGTACATGGGGTCGGTTATACTCATACTACACGTTGCACTTCTTGTGCAGATTTTGGCATTGATCCCAGCTGATCAAAAGGCGTAGCAACTCGGACTGGTTCATTGGAGACTCAAGGTAGATATGTTTGTGTTCGCAGATCTTGAAATCCCCATCTATCTTTTCCCTTTTTTTACTGTTTCTTTTCAAACATTTGTATTTCTTTCAAACTTTACTTGTAGTAATCCTAGAAGTTCGTGAATTGTGATTCCAGATCCGGGTTGTAGTAAATATTAAAGCTTTTATATTATTCCGCACTCGCTTTATTTTATTTTATCTTATTTGATGTTATTTACTGAATGGAGTAAGGATTGGCTTAATAATTCTCTAACGTTGGCTTGCCTAACAAGTGAAATATTATGTGCTATCACGGTCCCAAATACGGGAATTCCGGGTCATGACAAGAGATACTAAAGCAGAATAAGCTTTTGGGGTGTAATGCACAGGTAGAGAGAGAGAAACAAAAAAACCATAAACAAAAAACCATAACAATGCAATACCATGCTTTAAATTCAATTGAAATCAACTTAAATGCTTTAAAATAATAATATAAATATATACATACATGTATATTTATACATCTGCATAGCTTAGAGGAGAAAGAAGTAGACGAATGGGGATGAAAGTGAAAAGCAGTTAAAGTCTATCATGAAATCACACTGTATTCAAAAATATAAATATGCAAGAGTAAAATATAGAGACATACTAGTATATTACTTTTAGACTATAGTTATGCGTATATTTGAACCTCAAAATATTTAGCCTAAATCTCGATTTATTTGTGTAAAGTCTACTGAAATTGTTGAAAATATTGAACTACAAACTCATAACTCAACCAAGGTGACAGGTTCAATAATTAAAACCCGAGTATTGAACCTTTAGAATTAAAATTTTGAATCTACCTATGGGAAAGACCCATATAACACACTGCGGCCCTAAGTGGATAGCTGAATGATTTGAGACACAAGAGTAAAGCATAGAGATCATATGTTCGAATTTCACCTACAATATTTAACTTGTTCACAGTTTTAGTGGATAGAATTAAACAACATACTCAACACCAGTACTTCTATGTACAGAACAAGTGTTTATAGGCACGTCGCTCTAGATTTCATGTATCTTGTATTTGTTCTATGATCAGACACTAAGATAAAGTATCTAAATAAGAAATTAGTTCGGTCTAGGCATGAATTATTAAGCACAACACAAATGGAGAAATGATCCAACGCTTTTTTTTTTATTAATAATGTGAAAGTTTGTTCAAATATGTATTTGGAATTTAAAAAAGGGAAGGTAAAATAACATCACAAATATGATTATGTATTTTCTTGTGATAGATCAAATGGCCCTTCGTTTTCGGAGGGTAGGGCCCCTGGTTGTGGAAACCTGCTTTGATCAACTATGCTCTTAGTCGGTGAAATTATGCAGTAAAAGTTGTGTTTGTTATCTTGTCTTTGTTTGATTCTCTTATCTTTCTTTTTTTTTGGCTATGTAATGGACTTATAAAATATTTTAAATAAAAATTATGATGTATTAAGGGGGACTTTCAGAAATGATTATCTTTTGTCGTGATTCAAAATTCCTCCTTAGGAGTAGTAATGACACCTAATCCCTAGGACCAGGTAAGGTAAGCCTAACACATAGAGAATTATTGATAGATTTAAATCAATCAACCATTTAAAGTGAACCAGTAATTTTTATACAAAGCCAACAACCATCGATAGAGGTGCAATATCTGAAAATCGATAGTATAAGTCATAAGCATTTCTAAACGAGATTATCAAATACATCATTGTTTGTAATAGAAATGAACAGTACAAAGTAAACCTTCAGAAGGTGACTCCGAGATTTGCGAACGTGATGGGAGACATACCTTGAATTCTCCACAGCAATACTCGATCAGCTATCTATTGACCAACATGCACCAATTTACCTGAATCTGCACAAAAATGCGCAGCAAACGTAGCACGAGTACGCTTTAGGGGTACCCTATAAGTATCAAGACTAACCTCGATGGAGCAGTGACGAGGTACAGTCAAGACACCTTCTAGACATAATAACCTATACAAGTATGAATATAAAGCTAACAGAAACGAATATTAATACAAGGCTAAACATGGTAAGAACAATAGTGAAACACTATCAAATGGGAAGTAGAAGCAACGATTTGCAACAATGAGTAAACAAGTGATGACATCGCAAAGTAATCAGAACGCAGTTAAGGTGCCAGTGAAATGAAGTAAGAAAAACAAGTAACAGCCAAGTATCAACCGTTCTTATAAAAGGGTTACGCGGGAATCACCCCGAGGTACCACACTTCAATAATCACGATCACAGGTCCCAAATCACGAATCATAAGCACTTGGCATCTCGTACCCACATTACCAATCATCCACACAGACAACTCACGTGACAATGCCATTAATGCTTCAGACTTGCACTGACAACTCACGTGCCAACAGTAACATTACCTCATATCTGCACGGACAACTCATATGCCAAAAGTCCAATCCACGCACACAAGGCAACTCTACGAGGATATGTGTACAGGATCAATAACAACAAGATTCATGCTCCTGGACTGATATAGGTGACATGCTACAGTGTATGTCTGTCCAAGCGTACTATCACTGCCTAAATTAACATGTAAGATCAGAGGCATCGAGTAGTACATCGAAAATAACATAACAAAACTTGTAATATGCATGACACACAAGAAGGTCACACCAACACACAATTATCGTCTATAACATTGGCCCTAGGCTATCACAAATCATACCCGACATAGACCCCTTGTATCGTCGTGTACGCAATACTAAAGTAAATGTCCGCCTTGTCTCGCGATACGGGAATACTAATTTTTTCACTTTGTCTCGCCACATGCGCAAACCCAACATATATAGCCTGGCTTGTCGCACCGCACATGCAAATATCAATAATAACAATAGCACAGACAACTCTCGGGAAAACACCCCGACAATACTCTCAACATCTCACATGTGCCAAGAACATAACAACATAATATAACAACTCGCAACACAAGTGCTCAAATACCACAATATTTTCATAACAATAATTTCAATACCACAACCACACATAGACCACGTCTCAACAACACCGAGTACAATGAGAACAACAATAACGCGAGTGTACGACAAGTAAATCAACATAAGAATTACAACAATACAATGAAACAGAAGGATAAGCTCAACAATGAAAGACATAACAAGTGATGATGGCGTCAAGTAAGAGTAGTTCAACAATAATAGAGATAACATGTAACACAAACTCAACAAGAATAATCAACTATAGAAGCGATAACATGTAACAATGATTTTAACTAAGAATTATCAACTATGAAAGAGATAACATGACAATAAAGAGGCAACAATTCCAATTAAAGCATGTATGAGTATATCTGGCAATAGAACATGAACCAACAACTTCAAATAACGCATATAAGAGTAAATTTAATAATGGGGGATATAACATGATAGAGAAACTTTAATTTAGTGTGCACAAGAAACCTAAGAGTCTGAACCGGTCAAATTTTCACATATAAGACCGTGTACATCTCGTCACCTCGAGTACACGTCCTTCACGTAGTTCAAATAGTGCAAACAAACCAATTCCTACGGGTAGTTGTTTCACACAAAGTTAGGCAAGATACTTACCTAAAAAGCCCTCAATCAATACTCAAAAATATCTTTTCTTTTACATTTCAACTCTGCTCCGCTAAAATCTAACCAAAAACAATTTAGTAACATCAAATGATGCAAGAAATCAATTCCAATAAATAAAGATATGATCTTTGCATAATTTTTCAAAAGTCAACCACAGACTCGTCCAGTGAAAACCCCAGTCTAAGTGTAGATTCCGGCTACCATAATCCCACAAGACCATATATGTGTTTTGTTTCAAAATTAGAGTCCAAATTGATTCTTAAAACCCAAATTCTCATTTTTAAAAGCATAGATAAAATTTTCTCAAACTTTTCCCTTTGATACTTACAAAATTGATGTTAAATCTCATATATAATCATGTAAATAGTTGGAAAATGATCAAATCACTTACCCAATGATTGTAGATGAAAATCCCTCTTCAAAATCGCCTCCTATCGAGTCTCAGGTTTCAAGATATGGAAAATGGGCTAAAATCTCGTCTTCCAGCTCTTATGTCCAGGCGCAGGTGTCGCAAATTTTCACATCACACCCTTAATAATGTCGCAATTGCGGCATATATTTTGCAAATGCGAACAAAGGACTCATCGCAAAAGCGACCTTGTGATGGAAAATGTGGAACTCCCCCAGCCCAGGCCCCTTTCGCAAATGCAAATAATGAGTTCGCAATGCGAACCTGAAAGTTTCTAGCTACCTTCGAAAATGCAACTCCCTCCTCTCAAATGCGAAGATCGAAAATGCGAACAAAATCTCACATTTGCAAGATCTGCACCAGCTGTTCAAAACCAGCAAAAGAACTAAAACTCTTCACACACTTCGAAACGCGTCTGAAACTCACCTGAGCCCACGGGGCTCCATACCAAACATCAACACAAGTCTAAAAACATAACACAAACTCGTCGCGTGATAAAATCATCAAAATAACCTCTGAAACCATGAATCGGGTGTGATGACCCAAAAGGTCATCTTATATAATTTAAGCTATATCTGTGTTCCGAGGCTCCAAGAGCCTCCGTTAGTCTCACCTCAATATGCGTGCGCAGCCCGGGCGTGTAGCCGGGAAGCTATTAGGTGAAAATTTGATGAAAATGAGTTTTGATAATTAATAAATGAATATAGTTGACTTT
>ML265199.1:0-19745 GCA_005239495.1 Nicotiana undulata | reverse complement strand
GATTTTAATTTGAAGGACAAAATAAATGATGTCTTCTCAAGGAAAAGATTCAAACATCAATGGCACAAAGTAATTAATTTATGGAATAAGATATTCAACTTCTCAATTGAAGGATTGATTCTTATTGCACATTGTTCTCTAGTGCATTCACGTGGAGGAGGATGTCCTCATTTTATATAGAGCTTTTTTTAGTAATTTATTGTTGTATTGAGGATGCCCTCATTTTATTCATTTCCTATTAGTTATTGCAAGTTTTTTGTTGTTGTACTACCTTGGTTTACTTTGTGCACAAATTATAAGAAGATCAGTTTCGTTATATTCACTGCCTGCTTTTTCTTTTTGGGTAACAAACAATTTTGTTTTATCCTTATATATAAACAAATGGAAAATTAAAACATTAATAATTATTTTATGATCTATTATTTTAAGATCTTTTCACAGTTTTAAGGTAGGAGTTAAAGATATATATAAGTAATACACATCTGTCGTGTAAAATTTATGTTTAAGATTAAAAAGTAAAAGTAAAATCTTTTATGTTATTCCTATGAGAATCTGTAGTATATAACTTTATGTTTACATGTTGACCAAGATTGTCTGATGATTATACCATAATCTGTTCAAAGTTGACATTTGATTAACATTATATACTAAAATTATGTTTTTCGACTATTATTATGGGCAACTATATTGTGTAGATTTTCCATTAAATACGTAATTTTAATATTCCTTGAAATAGAGCAGACGATACCTAATTTACAAGACCAGTTCAAGTGAAAAATTATAACTTTAGTAAATTTATTATCTAACTACTTTTCAAGTAAAAAATTATAACTTTAGTCAATATATTATCTAACTAGTTATAGTGGTGATGTCTCGTATCAGAAGGAGAATAACATGAATTATATTATTAGCATTGTATTGAATATCAATTAATTAGTTAAAGGAATACAATTAAAATGTATTTTCACAAACTTGAGTATTATAAAATCAAATAGATCTTCAAAAGTTGATACCGAGTTCATCAAACCATTTTCCATTTGAAATTTGAAGCTAACTATCAAAATTCAAAAGGCAAGTCTATTGCATATATACATACACTAATTAAGGGGTCGTTTGGTTCGAAGATGAGTTACACAGGGATTATGTAGATATTAGTTATGTAAGGACATAGGCGGAGCAGCAATTCAACATAGTTCGGCCGATCCGAATAACTCTTATGCTAGTGTATATATAATGAGGAGTAAAATCTAACCAAAAATTATGTAAGTCGTGCAAGATTTTATACCAAACAAACATAGTAATAAGTTATGCTGATTTTACGTAGTTAGACATGGATTAACTCTTTTGGAAGGCCAACCAAACGGCCCATAAGGAACCGTCTTACAAATATGCTGCAAATAGTGCTCCCACCGTTCCAATTTACTTAGTTTGACTCTTGCACGAAGTTTTAAAAAGAACAAAAGCTTTTGAAATTTTCTTTTAAACATATATTCTCCTCAAAGAGAAGAATGCTTTGGAGCAACAAATGAAAATGATTGCCGCTGAATTAGCGATTGAGAAAACTTCTTCGAGTCAAGTCGATAAGGATAATGATATCCTTGAATCCTCATTTGCTGAATAACTTTCTAAGGCAACTGAAGAAATAAGGAGTTTGAAATAACTTCTTAATCAAAAAAAGGTTTATGCGGGAGAGCTGGCTCAAACTCTTACTCAAACTCAGGAAGATCTCTGTGTCTCTACTTATAAGATTCAGTTATGAGAAAGATCACTTGATCCACTGAAGACAACTTATGATGCCACAGAAGCAGAGAAAGAAAAATTGAGAGTCGAGATTAACCAGTGGGAGAAGGAATATAAGATTCTCGGGGAGAAGCTAACACTAGATGTGAGTTGGGATTTTACGAATACACGTATCGAGACTCTAGTTGAGGTCAACCAGGAGGGTTTTGACTTTAATGCTAAAATTGTCAAAGCTAAAGAAGCAATTGAGAAAACTCAGCAACGTCAAAGCTTTTCCTCACCTGAAGTTGAAGATCTCGGAGCTGATGGAAACAGACTCATACCTGGTGAAGCTGATGTCCAAGCCTCCTCTTCTCAAACTAATCCCTCTTCTCCTGTTGATGGTGCTCTCGTGGATGATGCCCCCTTAGATGATGCTCCTTAGTTTTTTCTATTTTTATTTGGTTGTTTTGTTCGCAACATTTTGGTGGAAAGTTTTTGGGAAAGGTTGTTTTTTGGTTACCCCTATTGTTTTTGGGGTTTTTAATGATAAACTAATACCTATGTTTTCCCAAGGTTTAATATATGTTTCGGTTGCTTTTACCGTTTATTTTTCTCTTTGATATTTGAGCTCTTTCTTTGCACCTAAAAATGCCTAAACAGTCCACGACTTTAATAAGCACGAATATTTATAAAAGAGGACCTTTTATATTAACGACATTGATGAATATGACGTCTCATCTTCATACTGGTGTAAATATATGAAAGACAAAGTAAACATGAAAAAGAAAAAATGATAAAGTTTTATGTTTTTAACTTTCAAATTTCGTACATCATTTTTCATTTACGCGTATAACACATTGTACAACATTTATGCATACAACACTTTCATAACTTCTTTCTTTGTAACAGGTTTTTGAAATTTAAAATCGTGTCTATTATCGCGTGACTAATTTTTGGCCTAAAACTCATAACTCATGTCCTTTTTGCAAGCTTATGCCTTTCCAAGTTTTCTTTAAAGTTTCAGGCTTGTATATGTGTAGTCCCCCCAAGTGTTGGAGCTTTGAAGTATAAAATCTCGAACACTGGATTACACCTTGCTTGTGGTCCGTTTCCTGAAAAGAAAAATACAAACGAGACTCGGAGTGTAACGACACGGCTGGTCGTTCCGTAGAATCTGCATTATTTTTACCATTTTTGCCTTGTCATGCATTAGTCATACCATTATTGATGTGTCAGAGTCGGTTGGCTCGGGTTTGAATTGGTTGTAGTAGGAATTGAGACACTTAGTCTCTAAAAGTAGCTTTATAGTTGGAAAAATCAACAGGGAGTTGACTTATTGGTAAACGACCTCGGAATGCAGATTTTATGGCTTGGATAGCTTCGTTAGGTGATTTGGAACTTAGGAGTGTGTTCAGAATGTTTTGTGATGTCCGGCGTAGAATTAGGCTTGAATTGGCGAAAGTTAGTTTTTTGGTGATTTCCGGTCGGCAATGGAAAATAGGCTATCGAGGCGGGAATGAAATTTTGAAAGTTGGAGCAGGTTCGTAATGTCATTTTGGATATGAATGCAAATATTTAGGTCAATCGGAGTGTTTTGGATGGTTTCGGCATCGTTGGTAGAATTTAGAAATTTCAAAGTTCATAGGCTTGAATTCGATGTGAGTTTGGAGTTTTTGTGTTGTTTTGGCATTTTGAAGGCTCGACTAAGTTTGAATGATGTTATGGGATATGTTGGTTGGTTTGGTTGGGATCCCGGGGGCCTCGGGTGTAATTCGGATGCTCAAACGAGCACTTTTGGACTTGGAAAGATTGCTGGTTTTCTGGTGTTATTGCAGCAGTAAATTGTTCATCGCGATCGCGTGGATTTGTCCGAAATCGCGTAAGGTTAAATGAGGCCAGGAGGAATTTGTGCATCGCGATCGCAGAAGTATGAGTGCGATCGCGTAAGGTGAGCAGCTTAAGCAGTGCGGTCGCGTGGCCTAGTTCGCGATCGCGTAGAGGAAGAGTGGCGCGTGTGGAAGTGACTAGTTGTGCTACGTGGTTGCATGGCATGTGTTGCAGTCGCGTGAGTTTGGGTCATAAGGAATCGCGATCACGTGGAGATATTCGCGATCGCGTAGTCAGTGAGGCTATGGAATTGTTCTCCGCGATTGCGATTAAGGAATCACTGGGCAGTATATATTAAACCAGTACGCGACCCTTGCCCACTTTCCCACCATTTTTGAACGGGAATAGAGCTTTTGGGAGATTTTTTAAGAGAGAAACGATTGTTCTTCATTGAGGTAAGGATTTTGGACTCCTAAACTCGATTATATGTGATTAATACCTAATTAGTAGTGTTTAACTGGGGAAAATCAGTGAAAAAGGGAGAACTAGGGCTTGAGTTAAAGAGACCTTCTAGAGGTGATTTGAGGGGTCAATTGGACTCCGATTTCAGCGTTCTTTATAAGTACAGACTCGTGAGATGATGAGGATCGTTTTGGTATAAATTTTTTCGAGTTCCGAGACGTGGTCCTGGGGGTCAGGTTTGACCAATTTCGGGATTTTTGAGTATTTTTGATAAATTTCGATTGGGTTTCATTCCTTGGCATATTATAATGGTATAAATCTAATTTTTAGTAGATTTGGAGCACTCGGAAGCGAAATTTAGAGGCAAGGGAATTGCGGAGTAGTATTTTAGCCGGTTTTGAGGTAAGTAACGCTTCCAAACTTGGAACTGAGGGTTCGAAACCCCAAATTACCTGATATTTGATGTTAATTAAGGTGAGGCACATGCCAAGTGACGGTCATGCGGGCGTACACCGAATGTTTGTGTCCTGGCTCATCCCATGGCACTGCCTAATGGTTATTTCAGGCTGATACTTGCACTGTGAACGTTGTATTTACCTTGAATATATTAGAAATCATGTTAAGTATAAATGCTAAGGCTTCACGCCAATGTGTTCAGACCGGAATGGTCCGTTATTGCTGTCTTTGTCTGTGACTATTTGCTTACATGTACTCAGTCCTGTTATAGCATATGTTTCCTGACTCAGTCTCAGTATTCGTTCGTTTATTTATATGTTATCATTGTTTTGGATTGATTCTTATATCTGTGAGCCTTGTGAGTGAGGCTGGAAAGTGTTGACTGACTGAGGCCGAGAGCCTGGTATTGAGACATTTATGAGATCGGACTGCACACCGCAGCGATCCTCGAATCATGCCTTCGTTGGCTTGATATAGCGCTTGGGCTTATAGGAGCTCCTCCGGAGTCTTTACACCCCTAGTGAGCGCACATATATTGAGGGATGGATCTTCCCTGGGCATGGATCTTGTCCGAGGTTATTGATATATATTGAGGGATGGATCGTCCCTGGACATGGATCTTGTCCAAGTGATATGTTCCGGAGATGGACCTTCTCCGTGGGGTTGGATTGCCCTTTTTTCCTCAGTACTAAGTGACTACGTCACTTGTGTTTATGTATAATCCGGGATGGACTTTCCCTAGGCATGAAGGCCAATTCTAGTACTGAGTGGACTTCCTTGTGAGAGTTGGGATACTGTGTACATATCATTTCTGATTCCTTATAATCATACGCTGGTATGTAGATGTACAGAAATAATTGGTGTATTTCATTTATTTTCAGTTATATTACTGTCATGTCCAAGTTTATACAATGTTGTTTATAAAGATCGGAGGTTTGGCCCGTCACTACCTCTCAGCCATAGTTTGGGTTCATTGCTTCTGAGTTGGTGTACTCACGTTACCCCCTACACCTTGTGTGTAGATCCAGGTACATCGGGACCCGGCTCTGGTCATTGAGTAGCTGACAGAGTTTTCCATCAGAGTTGTCGAGGTAGCAGCTGGCGACCGTGATCTCGTCATCTCTTTCCTATTCCACCTATCGCTATTTATTTTTGAGACGATGTTGTCCATTCCTCTTTTATTTACCTTATGTTTTAGCAGCTCATTACTGTGTGACACTGGATCTGGGATTGTAGGATTTAAGTTTTGGTTCATATATTGTTTCAACTTCAGATTTATTATTGTTATTATCTTCCGACTTGTTAAAAATGATATTTCTCTGGTAATCGAATCTAGATTAGATATAAATTGGTGGCTGGCCTGGTTCAACAACAGGCGCCTTCACGACTCTGAAATTGGGTCATGACACGGAGATATATATTTAGATGATGACTGCATAACCCCTTTTGCGATCAGATAGGTTGTAACCTAGACCGGGAATTTATTTAGTATTCCGCGTGTCTTTTTGCATCATTTGGCAGGGGCTAGCTTTTTGCCTATCATTTAAAATTGTTAGTATAATTCAAAAGAACAAAATAAATTTGCAACTGATTGATACCTGTCCGTGGGTACTTTCTTCATCTAAAAGTAATTCTTCAAATGAACAACATTTCAATTCGATGGTAGTATCTTTCCCTCCATGGTTTCAACTCATATGCTCCCTTTCCAGCGATGCTTCGAATCCTATAGGGGCCTTCCCAATTTGGACTCAATTTTCCTACATTAGCTGCTTTTGTTGATTGAAACATATTTTTGAGGACGAAGTCCCCAATCTTGAACTATATCAGATTAGCTTTCCCGTTGTAGTATCGCTCAATCATTTGTTTCTGAGCTTCCATTCTTATTAGTGTCGCTTCTCTTCGTTCTTCTAGTAAATCCAAATTCATTAGCATATCTTCCTCATTTGATTCCTTATTTTCTTGTGTATACCTTGTACTTGCTTCACCTATCTCAACTGGAATTAAGGCTTCAACGCCATAGACAAGTGAAAACGGAGTCTCTCCTGTGCCTGTTTTTGTTGTCGTTCGATAAGCCCATAAAACTACCGGTAACACTTCGGGCCATCTGTCTTTTGACTCTTCTAATCTCTTCCTCAAATGATTAATAGTAACTTTTTTTGTTGACTTGGCTTGCCCAGTGGCCACATGGTGGTAAGGTGTATGCGTTATCTGTTTAATCTTCTAACTCTAATTTTTTTGGTGGTTTTCGTGCCTATGAATTGCGGGCCATTATCACACATGATTTCTTTGGAACTCCAAACTGGAAAATAATGTTTCGCCTAATAAAGTCCATGACTTCTTTTTCTCGCACCTGTTTAAAAGCTCCTGGCTCAACCCATTTTGAAAGATAATATGCCAATACTAGTAAAAACCGTATCTTTCCTTTAACTTGAGGTAAGGGACCCATGATATCCATCCCCCACTTAATGAAAGGCCATGGAAAAATAACCGGATGTAATAGCTCCACTAGGCGATGCATATTGTTGCCATATCGTTTGCATTTATTCCATTTGGCCACAAAACGTTTCGCATCTTCTTCCATTTTTGGCCAATAGTATAATGCTCTTATTAGAGTTTTCACCAATGATCTTCCTCCAGCGTAATTTCCACAATGCCCCGCATGTACTTCTCTCATCACATATTACGTTTGGGAATGTCCGAGACATCTTGATAAAAGTCCTCCAAACATCTTTCGGTATAGATTTCCACGACTCAAACAATACCGGACAACTTTCGGTGAAGTAACTGAGATTTTTTCTTGTCTTCAGGTAAAATTCTGTACTGCAAAAGGTTAACAAATTCGTTTCTCCAATCCCAAGTCAAATTGTTAAAATTTATCTCATTTTTATCTTGGTTGAGCGCCGAATGAAACAAATGTATTACTATAGCATTTTTTGCATTTGTTATCTCTGCGACAGACACGGGATTAACTAATGCATCTGCTTTTGCATTTTTCTTCCTGGGTATTTGCACGACTTCCCATGACTGAAACTGTCTGATCAATTCCCGTGCCTTTTCCAAATATTATTGCATTCGTGCCTATCTTGCTATGTAAGTCCCCTACATCTGGTTAAGTACTAGTTGCAAATAACTTTTGGTTATAACTTGTTCTACACTAAGTTCTCGTGCTAGTTCCAAATCTGCAGTCACAGCCTCGTACTCTGCTTCATTGTTAATAATGGGATATCATTTTATTGCTTGTATTATGATTTCATCCAAAGGTGGGATTAGAAAAATACCTAAACCCGCTCCTTTGATATTTGAGGATCCATCGGTAAATAAGATCCAAGTCCTCAGATTAGATCCGGTAAATACATGTAGTTCTTTTTCTGCTTCAGAAGCTATATTTGTGCTGAAATCTGCCACAAAATCTGCTAAAACTTGTGATTTTATTGCAGTTCTAGGCTGGTATATGATATCATTGTGATGACCCAAAAGGTCATCTTATGTAATTTAAGTTGTATCTGTGTTCCGAGGCTCCGAGAGCCTCCGTTAGTCTTACCTCGTTATGCGTGCGCAACTCGGGCGTGTAGCCGGGAAGCTATTATGTGAAAATTTGATGAAAATGAGTCTTGATAATTAATAAATGAATATAGTTGACTTTGGTCAACATTTCTGGTATTCGGACTCGGACCCGTGATTCGACGGTCCCGGAGGGTCCGTAGGAAAATATGGGACTTGGGCTTATGCTCGGAATCGAATTCCGAGGTCCCAAGCCCGAGAAATGAATTTTTAAAAGAAATTATTTTCTGAAAATAATAAAGGAATATGAAAGTGAATAATTATGGGAAAACCGTGTTACCGGGCCCATATTATGGTTCCGGAGCCCCGAACAGGTTTATTATATATTATTTGTCTTACTTGTAAAATTTGGTGTAAAACGGGTGTGAATTGAGTGGTTTCGAATCATAATGAGGTTTTGAGGTTTTTAAAAGAACTTGAAATGTGGCATGGAAAGTGATGTGATGTTCCCGAGGTCCGAGTGAGATTTCGAGACCGGGAATAGTTCCGTGGTGTCATTTATAACTTATCTGCAAAGTTTGAAGTCATTCCGAGCAGGTTAGGCCGGTTCGATGATTTGAAATGAATTCTAGAATTTTAAGTTCTTAAGATTTGATTAAATAAGTTTTGGGGTTTGATTTCGAGTTCCGCTGTTGTTTTTCGTGTTCCGAAAGTTCGAGCGAGTCCGCTTAGTGATTTAGGACTTGTTGGTATATTTGGACGGGGACTCGGGTGGGCCCAGGTGCCTCCCAGACCCCGCGCGAGGCCAAAAACCAGCAAAAACATCTGCTGGTGCACAGTAGGTGGTGTGGCCGCAGGTGCGCTTGCCCAGCCGCAGGTGCGGGACCGCCCCTGCGGTCCCAGCCTCGCAGGAGCGACCCCCATTCTTTTGCCCAGAGTCCGCAGGCGCGGGACTCATCCCGCAGGCGCGAGACCGCAGGCACGGTGTAGGCATCGCAGGGGCGACTCTTCTCGCAGGCGCGACCCAGGCGTCGCAAGGGCGGCTCCGCATGAGCATTCCCCCATCCCGCAGGTGTGGCCCCTTCTGGGCTGGCCCAAGACCGCAGGTGTGACCATTTTTCCGCACCTGCGGTACCTCATGCGCGATTAATTTTCCGCAGGTGCGAAAATTGCCCAGTTAATTCTAATTCCTAAGTCCAAAACAGTGTTATTCCGGGATTTTCATAAACACACACGAACTCCTCCTTCTCCAAACCCCTTAGGCATCCATTGAAGCTTCCCTTCACCAATACTTCGTGGGTTAGTGAATCTTAACTTATTTTCTTCATTTTCCATTAATCTTTATTGAATTCCTAAGCCAAAAACATGCAATTTAAGGTAGAAATTGGGGTAAGTGGGTAGTGTTAGGTTTTTGGGATTTTTGGGTGATTCAACCCCAATTTGGGGTCGAATCTTAAAACAAATTGTATATTCTTAATCGTGGGGATATGGGTGATCGGGTTTTGGTCCGAACCTCGAGTTTCGACCACGTGGGCCCGGGGTCAAATTTTGGAATTTTAGGAAGAATGATTAGAAATGGATAATTAGACTATGGGTTTGATTTATTGAGTCATTATTGATATACTTGAGTTAAATATGTCTAGATAATACCGTTTCGGAGCCGGATTATAAAGGAAAGGCGGTGTTAGAGGGTTGATCGCTCTATTTTGGACCCGAGGTAAGTGTCTTGCCTAACTTTGGTGAGGGACTAGGTGTTATTTGCTATGTGCTAAGTGAATATCATGTTCATTGTATAGGTGAGGTGACGAGTACCTATGCAATGTGTGTCAAGCATGCCCGTGAGTCTGTTTTGATAGAAATTGCAGTATTTCTTCCACGTTTAGTATATTATGAGATTGTCTTTACTTGGTAATTTATTATGGACTGGAAATATTGGCTATTGAGTTGAGAAGTATTGATACGAATGGTAACACAAGTGTAGAGTACGTAATTGAGGTAATTGGTTATAGCTGAGACCCTTGCCGGGAACTTCTTGAGTTACTACTTGATGTTTCCCCTTGCCGGGTATTCTGAATTGTTAAATTCCACTATGCTGTACTCCTTGCCATTTATCTATTATTGTCTTGGTGAGGAAGAGTGTAAAGCACGAAGGGTGATGCCGTGCCATGATTTTATTGATTATAAGCACGAAGGTAAATACCGTGCCATGATTTTATTGATTATACGCATGAAGGTAAATGCCGTTCCATGACTCATTGTACGTTGCATTGTGAGGAAGATAGTAAAAGCACGAAGGGTGATGCTGTGCCATGATATTTGATTAAATTGCATTGTGAGGAAGAGAGTAAAAGCACGAAGGGTGATGCCGTGCCATTGTTTACTTTTCCGACATTTATAATGTTTCGTTGTCGATTATGTTGGATTGTTTCTCTGGATTACTTCTGTCTGACGATGTGACTGTTTCATTCCACTTGTCCCCCTTTACTGCTCCGTATCCCCTACTTGCCGATTTATCACCTGCCTTGTGTTATTTCCTATTACCTACTGTAGAATAGGACAGGTTATCGTTAATGTCAAGTCTAGCCTCGTCACTACTTCGGCCGAGGTTAGGCTTGGCACTTACTCAGTACATGGGGTCGGTTGTACTGATACTACACTGCACTTCCTTGTGTTGTGCAGACCCTGCTACCGGACCCCGTGGAGCGTTCTGAGGGAGATACCTTCAGTCCACGTCAGAGCTTCGAGGTATACACTGGCGTTCGTGGATCCCGAGGCTTCTTTCCTTTACCGCTTCATTGTCTTTCTCCTTATTTTCAAGACAGTGTTGTATTTTCATTTCCAGACTTGTATTTAGTATTCCAGTAGCTAGTCCGTGGGATTGTGATACCCCAGTTTTGGGATTGTTCGTTGTAGATGTCTTATCATTTCATTTTGAGTTTTCTAAGATAATATTTTTTTTTTCTGTTGTGGAACAATTGAAGTGATTTGGAATGTTCAGTAAAGTTTTGCGAGTTACTAGTGTGGGATGTTTCTGTAATAAGGTTGGACATTAATGAATTCGCGAAATGTTCAATAGAGGCTGGAAGGTTGAGTGATTTTATTACTGTTATGTTATTGTTATAAATGTCAAAGTGTTGTGTACGTTGGCTTGTCTAGCGGGTTCAACGTTAGACGCAGTCACGGTCTGGAAGGTGGGATTTCGGGTCGTGACAATCATATTCGTTGAGTTCGATTGCCATTTATCTGACCTACTAGATAGTTCTTGTTTATGCAATATATTTTTAGAGGAAAAGCAGTTACTACTGAGATAGGATGGCATCGAAAATAAGGTCTCAATTTTCTAGATGCCATAATTAATGCTAAAGAAAGTATTTCTAAGTGAGGATATCGTGTTCAACATACAACAAAGATTTGCGAGCATAAAAATTTGGAGATTGTTTACCTTTATCTTCTCGCACCAATACCGCACTTACCGCCATTTCTGATATGGTGAGATAAATGAGTAGCCTTCTCTGTCCTTCGGTTTATCCAGTAGGGGCAGATTTGACAAATATGATTTTAGATTTTTGAGATCTTGTTGGAATTCATCATTCCATTCAAATTGGCTTTGCTTTTTCAATACTGAAATAAATCTTCCCAAAGTTGCTATCCTCCCTGTTAACCTCTGCACCTCTTTATTTCTCGTGAGTATGTGAGGTATCTCCTCAATGGATTTGATTTACTTCAATGCCCTTGTTAGAAAAAAAAAAGCCAAAAACTTACCTGAAGTCACGCCAAAATCACATTTCTCTGAATTTAGCTTCATATTGTATTTGTGGAGAATTTCGAAAGTGCTTGAAAGGTGTTGAAAATGATCCTGTGCTTGTGTTGACTTAACAAACATATGGTCAATGTAGACGTCCATAGTCTTTCCCAGGTATTCTTGAAACATTCTAGTCACCAATCTTTGATACATGGTGCCAGCAATTTTTAAACCAAAGGGCATGACTTTGTAACAATAAGCCCCCTTGTCTGTAATAAACGAAGTTTTTTCTTCATCTTGGGGACCCATCTTTATTTGATTATGACCTGAATATGCATCTAAAAAACTTAACAGTTCATGACCTGCAGTAGAATAAATTAATTGATCTATATGCGGTAAAGGAAAGAATCTTTTGGACTAGCTTTATTTAGATTAGTATAATCTAGGCAAACCCGTCATTTTCCATTCTTTTTTGGAACTACCACAGAATTAGCTAACCAGTTTGGATACTTCACCTCTCGTATTGATCAAATTTTTAAAAGTTATTGTAACTCATCCTCAATCACTTGATTATTGATAGACCCTTGCTTCCTTTTCTTTTGTTTGACTGGTGGGTACGTTGGATCTTCATTTAGTTTGTGGCTCATCACCTCCGGAGGTATACCTGTCATATCTGAATGTGACCAAGCAAAGCATTCTGTGTTAGCTTCTAAAAATTTAACTAACTTATCTTTCATTTGCGGGCTCAGATTCGCTCCGATGTAAACTTTTATGTCTGGCAAGTGCTTGAATAGCATGATAGCCTCGAGTTCTTCAGTCGTTGTTTTGATTTTCTCATTCTCTTCTGGTTCTTGAATAACATCGGGTCTTGAATCTACATATGTCTGTCCTGAAACGCTTTCAGCTGAGGTTTATATTATTATATCCTCAACTGAATTCTGTAGTTGTTGTTGCTCATTCGTAACATCATTTGTTGTGCTTGAATCCGCCACCGAATTGATACTTTTAGAAGCCTGATTATCTCCACGAATTTGTCGAATCCCTCATTGTGAAGGAAGTTTAATAACTTGATGTAACGTAGACGGTACAACGTCCATATCATGAATCCATGGCCTTCCAAGAATCATATTATAAGCCATGTCAGTATCTATCACCTGGAATTTCGTATCCTTGATAACTCCCTCTACAAATGTGGTAAGCACTATTTCCCCTTTTGTGATAACACTTGAATTATCAAATCCAGACAAAGATCGTACTTTTGGTACCACCTTGTCACCAACTTGCATTTCATTCACCACCCTTAGAAGAATGATATTTATAGAGCTATCTGGATCAAGCGAAACTCGTTTTACATTAGTATCATGTACAAATAAAGATATTACCAGTGTATCCTTCTGAGGAATTAACAATCCATCCGCATCTGCATCATCAAATGTTATACTGTCTTCATCCGAAACATGCAAACTCGCTTTCCATGAGTAACCGTGACTTTCGATGTTTTTTTTGCAGTCGTATATGTCACACCATTGACCTCTTCTCCCTCACTTATCATATTGATTGTTCTCTTTCTAGACGGAGGTTTTGGAGGCTCTTGTCTCTCATATAGGATTGCCTAACTTTCTCACTGAACAAGTTAGTTAAATAACCCCGCTTTAACAGATGCTCAACTTCACCTAGTAATAATCTACAATCTTTTGTTTTATGGCCATGATCATTGTGAAACTCATACCATAAATCTAGATTTCTTTTGCTCGCGTTTGATCTCATTTATTTAGGCCACCGTAACTTATCTCCCATACTTCTTAAAACAACTACCAAATCGGAAGTGCTAACATTGAAACTATAATCTCCAATCCTTGCGTCTGTGTTAGAATCACTACGCCGCGCATCTCGTCCTTTTCTAAACCTAGATGATGAACCTTCATCTTTATGCCTTGATCTGGGGTCAGGCCGTATGTTTTCCTGTTTAGACCTTGAATCACGTCCCGCAGGTCCCATGTAAGGTTCGTACCTATTTTTCCCGGACCTTTTTCAAATTCTGAACTTCTCGAACTTTCTCTTTCATCAACCCTTGACTGTGTAACCGTGTCTTCTTCTATTTGTAGCTTTGTGTTGTACCTGTTGTACACATCATTCTATGTTGTAGCAGGAAACTCTCGCAAACTTTCCTTAAGTCTTCTCGTAGCTTCTGAATTTTTTTCATCTAAATTGCTTGCGAACGCCATAGCTACCCAATTATCAGGTACTCGTGGTAGCATCATTTTTTCACATTGAATTCTATCCCCAATTTCCCTGAGTAACTCTGTATCTCCCTATTTTATCTTAAAGATGTCTTACATCCTTTTTCAACCTTCTGAGCTCCCGAATGTGCTTTTATGAATGCATCTGCAAGCTCAACAAAAGAATCAATAGATTTCAGGTAAAAGAGAATACCATGTTAATGCCCCTTTCGTGAGTATTTCTCCAAATGTTTTGACCAAAACTGATTCAATTTCCTGCTTGGTTAAATCATTTCCCTCGGTGCCAGTTGTAAACGCAGTTACATGAACTCGTGGGTCGGTTGTTCCATCATATTTTGAAATATCAGGCATTTTGAACTTTTTAGGAATTGGCAAAGGAGCCACACTTAGCTTCCAAGGTTGTTGCGAATACTTATCAATATCCACACTTTTTATTACGGGAGGTTCGCCCGGTATTTTCTCTATGCGATCGCTCTGCTCTTTCAACTGTTTCTGCAAAGTTAGTACCAAACTTTATAAATTTGTGTTATTAGGTGTACCTGACCTCCCATCACGAGATACATTAGGAACTCCTCTACTTCTAGAATTATCAAGCCCCAAGCGCGGGTTTTCTAAAGTTGCAGTATTGGCTGGTGGAAGGGTTTGTGGCGCATTAGGAAACCCCCTAACAAAGGTCTGAAGAGCATTATTTACGTGTTCGGCAATCAACTGCTTTAGAATGTCTTGTTCTACGGTTTTCTGCTTTAGAATGTCTTTTTTTATGGTTTGTTCATCCCCTTGTTGGTCATTAGTGTGTGACATGGATCTCTCAGGTGATCATTCTTGGGACTGATGGGAGGATTTTGTTGGAGAGTGATGTGGTGGTGTTGCCTCTTGAAGGTTCAGTTGGTTGTTGTCGTTACCAGTTGACATAATTTGGTTGTGAGAAAGAAGGATTTGGAAAGTAAAAATATTATCAGATCCCCGGTAATTGAACCAATTTGTTTAATAAAAAAATTAGATTTTTAGTCAAAGCTTATATTTAGAAGAAATCGGGCTACTCCTAACTAAATAATACCTTACTTCCTCAACAATCCGAATGAAACTTAAGAAATAAAAATAGCAATGTGAATTAGCAAAAAAGAAATAAGGAATAGAATGATAATCTATCCCTCAAATGACGTAGAAGGCTTTTATGAAGCAAGAAAATATAAATATAGTTCAATAGTTCTTGGTACCTCTCCTTACAAGTGAGATTCGATATCCTTATATAGGAGTATCTTATTATAACGTTTCTTCCTATTTATGATGAATTCATTATGAGCATTAATGGTATTAATTGGTCGTTATGGTTGATAAGCATAACTTACACATTCGTAGCTATAAATATCTTGTAATGTCTCCGATTCCCTTTCCTTATTTACAGATGGTTCATGAATCTTTCCTCTTTTTGGCCTTGATTTATTCCGCTCGCGCCTCATAAACAGTTGTTTAGGCTCGGTCATTTGTTCTTCACTGTCTCGTGGGTGTTTTAATCCGCATCTTCTTTGCACTCTTAATTTCACTAATGGAATATGCCAGTTGTCACTTCACCATTGTTCCGCGTATCATGTTTTGTCAGCTCAGTAAAGTTCCACGTGTGCTATCTTTTTTTCACCAATAAGAAAAACTCATTTAGTCTCTCACAAACAATCACTCTTATTTAAGATAGGAATTTTGGCCCAAAAAAAACTAAGATATGAATCTAAGTAATTAGTTGTGCTTCTGACATGGTATTAACTTGCGTTTGAAATATATACTAAAACTAATAGCCGCCTTTCACATTCCACAAGCTGTAATTTTCTTTATTTAGTATCGCAAAATGTAGTGGGAGTTCCATTTGGAACTGCTGAAACATATCAATATTAAATAAAATGTTCATTTCCAGTTGGCAACAAGTAGTTTCTTTACCCATTACATCATGTGATCCGAAAACAAAAATTCCATGTAGTTTGCAAAAGATAAGTACTACTTAAAAAAAATATAAGAATAAGCGACATACATATTCTGTAGCTAAACAGTAAAATTCGTCGCTAATTTAACTTAGCAACAAATCAACGACAAATTATCAAAAAAATTTATTAGCTACAAGCAATTTAGCAATAACTTAGCGACGAAGTTTATAACTAATTCCAGATTTTTTACAGTTTGATGAAAACGAAGAAGAAAAAAAGTTCTTAATATTAGAAGAAAACTTGCACCGTTTAATTTTCCTTCTTCAAATCAATTAGGAAGGCATGGAGGTCGAGACTAATTAGGATAGAAGGCTAGGTAGTCGAGTGTTTTCCTTATTCGTACTAGTAGTAACAGTGTTAGTCTTGTATTTTCCTATTCGTAGATTTCTATAGCTATTTGTTGTTTCTTCCGCTTCGATTTTTCCATCTTTCCTTGAGTCGAGGATCTACCGGAAACAACCTCTCTACCTTCACAAGGTAAGGTAAGGTCTCTATACATACTACCCAAAAATCGAAATTGTTATTATTGTTGTAAATCGAAAGTCAACCACAGGAAACAAACAAAACGACCAATTATTGTATGATATCTAAGTGTTCATGAAAACCAAAATGGCAAGAGAGTGGAAATATTACAAAATAACAATCACTTTGCTTTACTCCATTTTCTTCCCAGCAGGTAACAACTACTTGCTAAAAAGAAAATATGGAAATATTCAAACTGATCCAGAGTTATGGCCGTAAATTGAAAAAAATGTAATTTGATCATGGCGGGGCTGTTGCAATGGTTGCTTAGGTCGTATTTGATGTCCCAGAAAAATATTAGGCGATCCATGTCCGAGGCTCGGGCCCACGACGGAGGCGTGGGCTATAGCACACGAAAATATCGGACTCGCGTAGATTTCTAGAGTTATGGCCGTAAAATGCAAAAATATGTAATTTGGTCATGGCAAGACAGTGGCAATGGTTCCTTAGGTCGTATTTGTCGTCCCAGAAAAATATTAGGCAATCCGGGTCTGGGGGCTCGGACCCACGGCGGAGGCGTGGGCTATAGCACTTGAAAATATGGGACTCACGCGGACTTCTAGAGGTATGGCCATAAGATGCAAAAATATGTAATTTGGTCATGGCGAGGCAGTGGCAATGGTTCTTTAGGTCGTATTTGTTGTCCCAAAAAAATATTAGGCGATCCGCGTCCGGGGGCGCGGGCCCACGGCAGAGGCGTGGGCTATGGCACACGAAAATATGGGACTCGCGCAGATTTCTAGAGTTATGGCCGTAAAATGCAAAAATATGTAATTTGGTCATGGCAAGACAGTGGCAATGGTTCCTTAGGTCGTATTTGTCGTCCCAGAAAAATATTAGGCAATCCGGGTCTGGGGGCTCGGACCCACGGCGGAGGCGTGGGCTATAGCACTTGAAAATATGGGACTCACGCGGACTTCTAGAGGTATGGCCATAAGATGCAAAAATATGTAATTTGGTCATGGCGAGGCAGTGGCAATGGTTCTTTAGGTCGTATTTGTTGTCCCAAAAAAATATTAGGCGATCCGCGTCCGGGGGCGCGGGCCCACGGCAGAGGCGTGGGCTATGGCACACGAAAATATGGGACTCGCGCAGATTTCTAGAGTTATGGCCGTAAAATGCAAAAATATGTAATTTGGTCATGGCGAGGCAGTGGCAATGGTTCCTTAGGTCGTATTTGATGTCCCGGAAAAATATTAGGCGATCCGGGTCCGGGGGCTCGGGCCCACGGCGGAGGCGTGGGCTATAGCACACGAAAATATGGGACTCGCGCGGATTTCTAGAGTTATGGCCGTAAAATGCAAATATATGGAATTTGGTAATGGAGGGGATATGGAAATGGTTGCTTAGGTCGTATTTGATGTCCCGAAAAAAAATTAGGCGATCCTGGTCCGGGGCTCGGGCCCACGACGGAGGCGTGGGCTATAGCACACGAAAATATCGGACTCGCGTAGATTTCTAGAGTTATGGCCGTAAAATGCAAAAATATGTAATTTGGTCATGGCAAGGCAGTGGCAATGGTTCCTTAGGTCGTATTTGTTGTCCCAGAAAAATATTAGGCGATCCGGGTCCCGGGGCTCGGGCCCACGGCCGAGGTGTGGGCTATAGCACCCAGAAATATGGGACTCGTGCGGATTTCTAGAGTTATGGACGTAAAATGCAAAAATATGGAATTTGGTCATGGAGGGGCTATGGAAATGGTTGCTTAGGTCGTATATGATGTCCCGGAAAAATATTAGGCGATCCAAGTCCGCGGCTCGGGCCCACGACGGAGGCGTGGGCTATAGCACCCGGAAATATGGGACTCACGCGGACTTCTAGAGTTATGGCCGTAAAATGCAAAAATATGTAATTTGGTCATGGAGAGAGAGTGGCAATGGTTCCTTAGGTCGTATTTGTTGTCCCAGAAAAATATTAGGCGATCCGGGTCCGGGGGCTCGGNTGGCCGTAAAATGAAAAAAATGTAATTTGATCATGGCGGGGCTATTGCAATGGTTTCTTAGGTCGTATTTGATGTCCCGAAAAAATATTAGGCGATCCGGGTCCGGGGGCTCGGGCCCACAGCGGAGGCATGGGCTATAGCACAAGAAAATATGGGACTCGTGCGGACTTCTAGAGTTATGGCCGTAAAATGAAAAAAATGTAATTTGATAATAGAGGGGCTGTGGAAATGGTTGCTTAGGTCGTATTTGATGTCTCGGAAAAATATAAGGTGATCCGGGTTCAGGGGCTCGGGCCCACGGCGGAGGCGTGGGCTATAGCACACGAAAATATGGGACTCGTGCGGACTTCTAGAGTTATGGCCGTAAAATGTAAAAAACATAATTTAATAATGGCAGGGCTGTGGAAATGGTTGCTTAGGTCGTATTTGATGTCCCGGAAAAATATTAGGCGATCCTGGTCCAGGGGCTCGGGCCCACGGCGGAGGCGTGGGCTATAGCACACGAAAATATGGGACTCATGCGGACTTCTAGAGTTATGGCCGTAAAATGAAAAAGATGTAATTTGATAATGGCGGGGCTGTGGAAATGGTTGCTTTGGTCGTATTTGATGTCCCGGAAAAATATTAGGCGATCCGGGTCCGGGGGCTCGGGCCCACAGCGGAGGCGTGGGCTATAGCACATGAAAATATGGGACTCGTGCGGACTTCTAGAGTTTTGGCCGTAAAATGAAAAAAATGTAATTTGATCATGGCGGGATTATTGCAATGGTTTCTTAGGTCGTATTTGATGTCCCGGAAAAATATTAGGCGATCCGGGTCCGGGGGCTCGGGCCCACAGCGGAGGCGTGGGCTATAGCACATGAAAATATGGGACTCGTGCGGACTTCTAGAGTTTTGGCCGTAAAATGAAAAAAATGTAATTTGATCATGGCGGGATTATTGCAATGGTNCGGAGGCGTGGGCTATAGCACACGAAAATATGGGACTCGTGCGGACTTCTAGAGTTATGGCCGTAAAATGAAAAAAATGTAATTTGATAATGGCAGGGCGGTGGAAATGGTTTCTTAGGTCGTATTTGAAGTCCAGGAAAAATATTAGGTGATCCGGGTCTGGGGGCTCGGGCCCACGGCAGAGGCGTGGGCTATAGCACCCGAAAATATGGGACTCGCGCGGAGTTCGAGAGTTATGGCTGTAAAATGAAAAAAATGTAATTTGCTCATGCCGGGGCTATTGCAATGGTTTCTTAGGTCGTATTTGATGTCTCGGAAAAATATTAGGCGATCCGGGTCCGGGACCTCGGGCCCACGACGGAGGCGTGGGCTATAGCACACGAAAATATGGGACTCGTGCGGACTTCT
>ML265197.1:299-33450 GCA_005239495.1 Nicotiana undulata | reverse complement strand
TCGGACCAAAACCCGATCACCCATAACCCCACGAGTTAGAATATATAATTTGTTTTGAAATCCGACCCCAAATTGGGGTTGAATTGCCCAAAATTCCCAATAACCTAACTCTACCCAAACCCCCTAATTTCTACTTTGATGTTAGGATTTTAGGCCTAGATTCTAGTGTGAAATCTTGTAAAATGAAGTTAAGGAGTAAAGAAAATGAGTTAGAAATAACTTACAAATGTTTTGTAGAAGAAGGAGTGTTTGGAAAATCGCCTCTTATGTTTTTAGGGCTTTGAAATATGAAAATAACTGAAATTCCCGTATAATCATACCCATTTCTGGTCCCCCACCGCGGCCCACAAAAAATTGACCGCGGCCACGAAGACAAAAATCAAGAAAATCTTAAGAAAACCCAAGAAAATGATTGATGGGACATGCTTTAGTATTTTGGCCATCACTTTCGCTACGAATGTCCAAATTACTATTTCTTTAATTTTCTAGAAACTAGACACGAAGGGCTACAACTATTGTTTTTGAATCATCTCCAAATTCCTTGTATATCAAATGATATAAGCCTCCGAAGTCGGGCCAGTGCCCAGCCCTCCACCACGGCCCGCGAAAAATGGACCGCGGCCGCGAAGACCTTACTGCGGTCCGCGAAAAATGGACCGCGGACGTGGTGGGAAGTTCAGAGACCTGTACTCTACTGTATTTTAAGCCTAAAAACATCCCGGGACCTCTCCGAAACTCACCCGAGCCCTCGGAACCTCAAACCTAATGTACACACGACTTCAAAATCATCCTACGGACTTATTCGAGTAATGAAACCACCAAAATAACATAAAAACAATGAATTAAACTCCAAAATCTATAGAATTTTCTCAAATTCATAAACTATCAAATTTTCCGTTTTTTATCCGAAACTCGTCAAATCAAGTCCGTTTCACACCAAATTTTACAGACAACACATATTAAATATATCGAACCTATTACGGACGCCGGAACCTTAATACGGGCCCGTTATCACAGGTTTCACATCAAGGTTCATTTTCATAAGCCTTTATTATTTACAGAAAATAATTTTCTTTAAAAATTCATTTCTCGGACTTGGGTCCTCGGAATTCGCTTCCAGGCATATGCCCAAGTCCCATATTTTCCTACGGACCTTCCGGGACCGTCAGATCACGGATCCGGGTCCGTTCACCAAAAATGTTGACAAAAGTCAACTTTATTCAACTAATTATCATAAATTCAACTCTTTATCAAGTTTCCACATAAAGGCTTCCCGGCTACGCGCCCGGGCTACGCACGCACATCGAGGTGAGATTGACGGAGGCTTTCGGGGCCTCGGAACATAGTCATAATTAAATTTACATAAGATGACCTTTTTGGTCATCACAGTTTACTCAAAATTCCAGTCTTACTCAATTTCCTCAACTTAAGGCTTCTGAGATGAGAATTTTCCTTTCAATTTAACTCCGAACCTCCTGAATTTCAACTCTGACAATACACACAAGTCACAATACCCGAAATGAAGTTGTTCATGACTCCCAATTGCTGAACGACGCGTTGGATCTCAAAATGACCGGTCGGGTCGTTACATTCTCCCCCACTTAAATAGATGTTCGTCCTCGAACGTGCCAAGAACTGCTCTGGAGTTATGTGAAATCACTGTTTAGCACCTCGTGCACTTGCCCGTGCTACTACAACCCCGATGAGCACACAAGCTTGATCAAATCTGAAGATATCCTCTTCTTATACACACAATACCTTCTGAACTCGGTTACAACAACCTGAAATTCTCTGTCATGCCTGATTCTGACATTTGAACACCGTATCAACTACCACATGAGGCACCAGAACACAACTGCGCGCCTTTGTTGAATCAGCACCATACACTGCATAGTTCATCATCTGACCACAATAACGCTCCCTGTACCTTAATAGCCAGAATTCTGCGAATTTGATGCTCTCAAGGCACCTTATCAGATACATTCATACATTCTGCTATAACGCCGACGATATCAACACAACGGAGGAGATGTGTAGAAATTCATAACCATTTGCAAAGTTAACCACACGTTGAAATCTTTTCTCTAACCTTAGATCTTCATCTCATTGCAAACCAATGATGGTAACTCTCTTGCAATATACTCGCATAATCCTAACATACCGATCCCAAATTTATAAATCTCGTCTCACCCAGTATGAACTGCTCAGATAAGCAGTCACCCAGGCATAACCAACAGTCTCACACGATGCCATAATGCGCCAAAAGGCCACAATTCGAACACGACACATAAGGAAACGACATCAGGAAGGGACTGCCCGACTCACACTATAAATATGAACTTTCCTCAAAGAAATAGGAAGTAAAACACAAGAATAATCATTGTAGGAGTCTTGCTCAACATCACACTACTGTGGCGCGCAACCCGATCCAAGTAACATACCCGTGGCGGCGTGCCACCCGATCCCATCATAGAATTTACATAAAGAAATATATACACAAAGCTGAATTTCTCACTAATACAATTTACTGACATCGGTCACAAGCACACTGAGTGCACAATACCATTCTGGGGAGACTGATAGAGCCATATGCCACAAAACTCAAGCACAACTGAATTGTGATATATAATATGAATCTCAAGAGCCATTCTGCTCACTTAACCTCATCGCCACGCGGAATCTCAACACATAAGAATTTATCAAGCCGTTTCACACACGCACGACACAATCATAATATCACATAAATTTGACGAAGACGGGACAACACCTGATATCCCAATACCCCTCCACGAGGAGCGCTATACAGAAATGAACACATCTGGCTTGCATGAAGCCCATAGTCTTGTTTAAATCCATTCATTCACTTCAAGCCGATTCTGCTCGCACTGAACTAGGCTGATAGCCTTACCTGGGTCCGTAATAACCCACCTTTTTCTCATAATACACAAGAGCGATCATCATAGTAGGGACAAACACCCACACTCCACAACCAACTAGACCAAACGCCTTTAAGGCATATATTCTCAATTAAGCAATATTGCATTTCCTTATACTTGGTCCAAATTTTCAATCAATCGGGTGACTACAAGTCACACTTACATAATCTTCCCGTGGTCACGCTCCCACGACTTTTCACACAGGTAGCCAGTATGCACATCCATACTACCGACCACCCTAAGGCTGTAAAATAACTCAAGGACCCGTAATCAGGATACGAGGCCTCTTTCAACAAACACCGATCTCAGGTGACGTTGAAGACAAAATCAGTTTCCTTGCTCATCCGAGCTCATGACACCCTTGTCAACACAAACTGCAATCTCGATTCTTAATTCCAGTTACATACTGCTTACTGCACCTAACATGCCGATAAGGGATGGCACAGGAATTCCGTACTAACTCCTGAACGACTAATAGGGTGAACACTTCACCACATATAGAAATCTTTCACTTTCCTCAATTCATGAAAACCATAGCAACATACAAGTGAGTTCTCACCCTCACAATACATACAAATCCTTAAGTAGTGGACTGAACCACCCTAACCTTCCGGGATCCGCCTACACCTGACATGCCATAACATTTGAATGCTTCCGACTAAAATCTATTACGATGGCCGACAAGCCCCACACACATCTGTACAAACCATACACATGCCAAATCATACCGAAGGAACTGATCACTGCCAAACAGACACCGTTTCCTCATGGCTAACCAATCCATCTTCTCTTAATCATCTTTAATTGCCTCAAGGATAATAGTATCTCCTTTCAACTCATAGCAACTCAACCCTCACTCATCTCGAGTGACCTTGATTCACGAGACCATGCTGCCTAAACTCCGCAACCCATCTCACAACCTCCTGAAAATCTTTCTACAGCTCGGAGTTTATTTCTCTCACTCTTCCAACACTATCCTGCGTGTTGAAATAACATAGAACACTCCAACTAGTCTCCTTCTCCTCAGAGATTATACTACAAAAGCTCGATTCTTAATCATACTGCTGCCTGAAACCCTTACACACCACAGTTTCAAACTTTCAAATTCACTAGGATCGCTGCTGAGAGTCACCCACTCTGGCTGGCCCCGAATACAATCAACTCCAAGGCTCTTCTAGCACATGAACATGCTCTCAATGAAGCACGTGACTAAGTCACTTCCCTTACAAATTGCCTATGTCTTAAGCACAAATTCTTAGTCTTCCAGAGCCTAACCCTGGTCCAATAGGACCAATTTGCACATTTTTATCATATGCCATGCTCACTTACCAATTCACTCCTTTCTCTTAGTTGTAACAACTTGCCGATACACTGGCAATTCCGCAATCCCATGAGGACGCAACCCTACAATCCAACTACAGGTGGTGAGACTCCCCCACTTAGCCCGAAGCTACCCCTTATCTCACTCTAGACCCATGTTGGGATCCTTCCTCCCTTGCTAGCATGATCTTGCTCAACCAATCTGTCAGCCCTTTCGAATTTAGCATTCCCCAAATACCCAAAAAAAAAATCCCTAGCATCATTAGCCCATTCTGCCTCCGAACAAATCACCGCTATGATTTCTTACAGAGAACTACTAACCATACCACTGCTATCCTATACCCAGAAATACCCGCTAACCTATGCCCAGAAATACCTGCCAACCCATTCCTAGAAATACCCACTAATCTATTCCCAGAAATACATGCTACCCTATACCTAGGAATACCCATTAACCTATTCCCAGAAATACCTGCTAACATATACCTAGAAATAACCCCCCTGCAGAAATCACCAACTGACACCGTCCGACAATACTGCGCTACACCCCCTATGACATCAACACCCCATCCTAAGTCTTCTCTCATTCACCAGCTTTACCAGTCCGTCCGCTTCTCAGGGACATCTACTGAATGTGCCACGATATCCTCAAATTCACCTGCCATATCGCATCCTTCCTCATCCCTAATAATCTTATCTTTGTTGCATCCAACCTGCCATATCGCATCCTTCCTCATCCCTAATAATCTTATGGACCTACTCCCTGTCCGCAAAATATCTCAAATCACTTCAATTCCTCCTCAAGGCAGGCCACCGCCTTACCACTGAACTCATAGGCTATACTGCCACTTCTTACTTAGTTGGACTCATTCCCTTAAGCAATTACCCGACCTCCGTCTCTGACGCCGGGCGTTTAGAGACTTAGCCGCTACCTGACACTTCTCAAATGACTTCCTTCATCGCATGCTTCTCAATTGCAGCCTCCATTTAATATCATTTCCCGTAGCTCTTAAACCCACAGATCACCACAACTTCAGACTCTTCAAAGATCATCTTCCTCGAGTTATCTTCACTAGAAGTGCTTATTCAATACGGAACCACAGCACCCCACGACCTCCGACGACCGCTTCTTCAACACTAATTCATAACACTCCAACCCAACGCAACCGAATAGCTATAACGTCGGCGAACTTAACACATTCCATTTGGTCAAAGGCGACGATAGCTTTTTACAGGTGAGTACTCCACCTCACCTGAAAACACCAATCCTTACTATTTTATCAGCCCAAAACCTGATCATTTATAATCCAAATGCTTTTCCTACGCCGGAAAAAAAATACTGAAATCTCGAAATCACACTTTGAGAAGACCTCCATTCAAACCGTTCATCACCCCAACACATGGGCAAACGTTCTATCCTCATATCAACATCGCGCCATAACCAATCAAAAACACCATAACAATCTGAGCACAGCCTCAAAGTTCTCATAAACATAGCCACTGAACTGAAGCAACATAATATTCTTCTTGCAGGGCAACAACAACAGCCTCAAATGACTACGCACGGAAGACTTCACGCATCATATCTGTAACATCATCACAACTCCTC
The DNA here is from genome assembly GCA_005239495.1 of Nicotiana undulata. NCBI lineage: Eukaryota > Viridiplantae > Streptophyta > Magnoliopsida > Solanales > Solanaceae > Nicotiana > Nicotiana undulata. The sequence goes on along the minus strand of ML265197.1, from coordinate 27,585 downwards.
AAATTCCCGATTCATAACAATCGCTTCGTGACGCGTAAGATTTAGTAGGAAGGAAGCATAGGCATAAGCCTTAAGGGAATCAAATCGCACGATGAGGAATCAAGAAGGGAAGTACTCCTAACAGCCCTGTAGCCTCTCAAAGATAAGTACAAACGTCTCTGTACCGATCCGCAAGACTCTACTAGACTTGCTCATGACTCGTGAAACCTAGGGGAACCTAGAGCCCTGATACCACGTTGTCACGACCCAGAATCCTAATCTAGGTCGTGATGGCGCCCAATGACGGGGTTAGGCAAGCCAGTATAAATTTCACTAAGTGTTACCCTTACCATAAGATTAAACAAGTCAATTTTTACCAATTTAAATAGTTAAACATGATGATAGCATGATACGAAAATAAAAGCATAACACTACATGGCCAGGAAATAAGCAGATGTATGCCTATACAACCCAAAACCCAAAATATATACACTACGCGTGTGCCAGGAACTAGTGTCACGAGTGTCATGGGCAACTACTGAATATACAATGACTACAATATATACAGAGTCTCAGTCTGAATGAAATGGACAGAGAATATAACAAAAGAACTTCAGGGTGCTGCTAGGAAGTCGTCGGGAAAGCAGCTCACCGCGAAGTATGACCATGCTATCAATATCTGGCATCGGCCTGATGATCAGTCGTACCAGCCTCCGGACCTGTACAGTCAAGTACAGAAAAGAAAGGAAAGTGCAGCATGAGTACATATTAAATAAATATGTACCTAGTGAGTATCCCGCCTAAACTTGAAGAAGTAGTGGCGAGAGGTCGACTCGATACTCACTAAGGTCCAACAGTAATAACACATGATAGATTATAAAGAAATACGGTAGGCACGTCAGGAAATAAGCAAAAAGTACATATCACGAGCAGTAATCCAAACAACTACTAAACTAAACAATAAAGCACTTTCAAGGGTAAGACCACCGAACGAAACAATAATCACAAATTCTTAGATTCGTCGTGGCGTACGGCCCGCTCCCATAAGGTACCTTCTAAACTCGCCGTGGCGTACGACCTGATCCCATATGTATTTCTCAACACTGTCGTGGCGTACGGCCCGATCCCATATATATCACAATTACTTCTCAACACTGCCGTGGCGTACGGCCTGATCCCATATTCATTTCAATTACCTTTCAACGCTGTCGTGGCGTACGGCCTGATCCCATTATTTATTTTAATTTCTTTTCAACACTGCCGTGGCGTACGGCCCGATCCCATTATTCATTTCAATTTCTTTTCAACACTGCCCTGGAGTACGGCCCTATCCCATTATTCATTTCAATTTCTTTTCATAACAAATTCCGTTCCATTCAACAATTTTTCCATAAAGCCTTAGGGGAATAATACTACGCAAAACATAATCTCATAATACATATGGCGTCACAATGAATCATATAAAGCATTACGAGGAAGCATATAAGGCATTACGAGGAAGCATATAAGGCATGATGTGGGCCTAACTACCCGGACATAACAATAATAGCCACTACGTACGGACTCTCCTCACTTGGCGCGTACGTAGCCCCCAAAAAATTTACACATAGCATATACATTACCTATGGGTATAATTCCCTCTTACAAGGTTAGAAAGGAGACTCACCTCGTGTCGAATCTGCCCCTCGGACCACAATTGCGCCCGAAACTCAGAACTCTACACCCGAGGACTCGCAACTAGCCAAATATAGTATAATTGAATCAATGTTAAGCTCAAAGAAGGAGAATTAATAAGAAATCCTAAAATTAAGCATTCTTGAAGGTTTTCGGAATTTCGACCCCGGACCCGCTTGGTCCAAACACGAGGCTCGAACCAAAACCCAATCACCCATAACCCCACGAGTTAGAATATATAATTTTGTTTTGAAATCCGACCCCAAATTGGGGTTGAATTGCCCAAAATTCCCAATAACCTAACTCTACCCAAAACCCCTAATTTCTACTTTGATGTTAGGATTTTTGGCCGAGATTCTAGTGTAAAATCTTGTAAAAATAAGTTAAGGAGTAAAGAAAATGAGTTAGAAATCACTTACAAATGTTTTGGAGAAGAAGGAGTGTATGGAAAATCGCCTCTTATGTTTTTAGGGCTTTGAAATATGAAAATAACTGAAATTACCGTATAATTATATCCATTTCTGGTCCCCCACCACAGCCCACGAAAAATTGACCGCGGCCACGAAGACAAAAATCAAGAAAAGCTGAAGAAAACCCAAGAAAATGACTGATGGGACATGCTTTAGTATTTTGGACATCACTTTCGCTACAGATGTCCAAATTACGATTTCTTTATCGTTCTAGAAACTAGACACAAAGGGCTATAACTTTCGTGTTTGAATCATCTCAAAATTTCTTTTAGATCAAACGATATAAGCCTCCGAAGTCGGGGTCAGTGCCAAGCCCTCCACCGCGGCCCGCGAAAAATGGACTGCGGCCGCGAACACCTTACCGCGGTCCGCGAAAAATGGACCGCGGACACGGTGGGAAGTTCAGAGACCTGTACTATACTGTATTTTAAGCCTAAAAACATCCTGAGACCTACCCGAAACTCACCCGAGCCCTCGGAACCTCAAACCCAATGTACACATATTAACTATATCGAATCTGTTCCGGACGCCAGAACCTTAATACGGGCCCGTTATCACAGGTTTCACATCAAGGTTCATTTTCATAAGCCTTTATTATTTACGAAAAACAATTTTCTTTAAAAATTCATTTCTCGGACTTAGGTCCTCAGAATTCGATTCCGGGCATACGCCCAAGTCCCATATTTTTCCTACGGACCTTCCGGGACCGTCAGATCACGGATCCGGGTCCGTTCACCAAAAATGTTGACCAAAGTCAACTTTATTCAACTAATTATCATAAATTCAACTCTTTATCAAGTTTCCACATAAAGGCTTCACGGCTACGCGCCCGGGCTGCGCACGCACATCGAGGTGAGATTAACGGAGGCTTCAGGGTCTCGGAACACAGTCATAATTAAATTTACATAAGATGACCTTTTGGGTTATCATAGTTTACTCAAAATTCCAGTCTTACTCAATTTCCTCAACTTAAGGCTTCTGAAATGAGAATTTTCCTTTCAATTTAACTCCGAACCTCTTGAATTTCAACTCTGACAATACACCTCAGTCACAATACCCGAAATGAAGCTGTTCATGACTCCCAACTGCTGAACGACGCGCTGGATCTCAAAATGACCGGTTGGGTCGTTACAGTAAGGGCTTGAAATTATCCCAAGGGGAAGGTGTTAGGCACCCCTCAGGATCCACAAGTGTGGTTCCCGGCCAAATAGCTTTTGTGAATTTGCACGATTTAGCAAACAAACAAATAAAGGCTCAAATAAGAAGGGGTTCAAGTCCTTGAGCATAAAAGGTGTTTGAAAGCAATTATAGAACTGCTAAGTTTTGAAAAGAGTTTCAATGTAAACATTTAAAGTAAAGGATATCCTAGGTTTGTGAAAATATGGATCACATCAATGCAATACCCGGTATGACACTCCTCAAAGAGGGGCTACATGTGGTATTAGCGCATTGGTCAGCATGTCCATATTCTACCCTTTCCCACCCCGTGAAGGTAACTAAGGTGCGTGTTGGTCACGAACTATATTGCGTGATATTACCCGCCCCTTCCTATTAGTCATGGAGGAGGTTAGGACTACTATTCTAAAGGCAAGTTTCTAGGCAGACCCTCAGGTTTTAAAGGTAAAAACACTAAAGCGACATATAATAAACAAATAGGACTTGCAAATAAGGGGAGAGCATGGAAAACAGGTAAAGGCTCACATATACCTCCGCAAGTAAAGCAATTAGACAGCATGACTCAAACACATTTGAGGGCAATATTTAAGTTCAAAACCCTAAGACATGGTGTCTAAGTGAGTTTAGAATATAAACAAATAGGCAGGCCTGTCTTATTACTCAGGAAAGGGTCCTAATCAATTTGCCTACTGGTTTTAGCATGTTGTGGTTAAACATGATCACAAAGACAGATCTGGTTTTTTATTTAATTGATTACCTAAGGCTTGCCTAGGTGTAAAATAACATGCAACAATTGTATTGGTTTGTTAAGGATTCCAGATTATTTATCCTAATAGCATGTGATTCTAAATATGTGCAAAGTACTGATTGACAGTTTGTTTAGAACATATGACTGTGTGTTTAAGCTAAGTATGATCCTATGAACATGATATCTAATATGCGTAGACAGATATGCAGAATGAGTGTATGTAGAATTCCTAGACAGGATCTTCTAAGTGCATAAAATCACAGCATTTTGAACATATTTTTAGAAGATGCAACAATTAAGATGCAGCATGATTGTTACCCTAAGCAGGCCGGGTGTGTCAGAGTTCCCTAAGGATCTCAAAGGACCCCGGGCAGTGCTCACACCTAGATTTCATAGCCCAAATGGAGTAAGTGCAGTGTGGAAGAGCCAGCTCTTGTGTGTCAAATTTCAGAGGGAGCTCAAAGGTCCCTAGGCAATGCTCACACAAAAAGGGCAGAACCTAGGCTTCTAAGAGTATATGTGAGAGTGCTTGATATAGTTTAAAAGAATAGAGTTGAAAACAGTTTTCTGAAAACAGATTATAAAGAAAAATAGATTTAGAGAGAGCTTGTCTTAGTGAAAGCAGTTTGAAAGAGAGGGAGTAGGATAGTTAATGACTCATAATCATGACATCATACATAGTGCAGGGAGACAAACACAAACAAGGAATAGGGAATTGGGGACAAGTAGGCCATACATAGAAACAGATTTGTATACAAGCCAACATTAGGGATGCACTAAAGTATCACAGACATGTACAAGGCCTAAACAATCACAGACATAGTTGGTCACAAAGAGTTCATGCCAAGAACTTAATAGAAACAGATTGAGGGAGTACCAGAGAGGGCAGCACATGATCAACATAGTTGCACATAGGTTTAAGAAGAGATTCAAGGTATAGCATATCGACTAAGTAACATGTGGTGCATGTTGTAGTATACNGGAAACGTGCAAGGGGGGGGGGGGATAGTCACATGTTGAGCATAGCATGCAGACTAATTGTAAATAAAACAATTAAACCATAAGTAGAAGCAGATTAAGAACAAGATGAATCAAAATACCCAAAAAAAACATATTATTTTGAAAATACCCAAAAAAAAACATATTATTTTGAAGCTCTAAACATAAATTGAAGACATACTAGTTGGGAGATAGCAAATGCAGAATGAAGAGTAAGCAAAATAGAACAACTAGTTGTGGCTTGCGACCGACTAGTAATAGTAGCAAGTAATCAGGAAAGAACAGTAGAGAATATGTGAGTAAAAAAGGGTCTGAACAATGTGTGTGTTCGTGTTTAGCTTAATGAAAGAGTGAAGGTACTTATAGTTTTGAAAATAGGCAGAAAATAAGGTAACAAATAATAGTTCAGCAAAATTATGGAGGTGCACATCAATTAGAATCACATTAATATCAGTACTCCCTTTAATTGAGGAGTCAATATTCAAACGGATACAAAAAATGATAACATAAGGAAAGGGAATCATATAGACTGATGGTAACACATAAGGAAATAAATTTCAACAAAGTATAAGACATATAATAGGGGCTAAGTTCAGAATACTCTAATTACGGAAAGCATGTGTGAATTAGTTTGATAGAATTATTCATAGAAATAAGGCAGTAAATTCTGAAAATTAACAAGAAATTCTCGAGAGAGATTCAAATCACAGGAAATTAGCACCAATTAAGGAAAGTATAATGTATTTAAGGAAGTATTCAGAATTAATAGAGAACATTGTGTAAAAATCAGTAGAGTACTAATCACGATCATTCAAGGATTCAAAATATCAAAATAATACTGATTTAAGCGGGATAAACACACATTAGGCAAAAATTAGAAACACAAATTGGGGATTCACATAGGGCATAACAAGAAATTAAAAGACTTAGCAGAATAGAATATGGTACAATCGACAGGACAAGAGCAAAAACCCTAATACTCATAGTTAGTAAGGATGGTAACAATTAGAGAGATCAATAAGCCAAGTACAACATAAGCGGAAGAAACGAAGAACCGACAGGCTAATAAGCAAACAATAAGGTAAAACCATAGGGACTTATGAAGTTCATGAGAATCAAACATATGCACAAACGTATCATCAAAGACACAAATAGAATCTAGGATTGAACTGAAAACTTTAGGGTTTTCAACATAATAAGTCAAGTGAAAGGAAAACTTAAATAAATCGTTAAAACATGGTAAGAATCATAGAATGATACTAAAAATCAGAAGAGAAGCGTAAGGGGTTTAAGAAACCCTAATTTTGAGATGAAGAAATGTTAAGAAATCGGAGAGATTTTTAGGAAAACAGTAAGGATAACCCAGAAAACTCTTAGATCCGTTATAGATCTAAGAAGTCAAGAGCTAAAAATAGGGTTTCAGAGAGAGAAAACCCAGAGATAAAGAGAACCGGGCTTAGAAACCATAGGTTTAGCCGGAAGTGGAAAGATCTTACTCGGTCGGCCATGGATGGCCGGAGAATGGCAAGAATCAGGCCATAGGGTGAGGTGAACTGCTTCAGGTTCTCCTAAGGACCTCAGGACAGTGATACCCGGTGTAGGAGGGAGCCATGAAGCTAAGAGGGGTGAGGACCCATGGTTTCCGGCAAGAGAGGTAGCCGGAGAAGACGAAGGATCTTCATCGGAGAAGAGGAGACTGGAAGTCTCTAGAGAGAATCGGAGGGATAGAGAGATAATGTGAGAGGATCAAATGAGGGGAAGAGGGTAGGTCGTTTAGGGTTAATTATGGCAAGGGCGGATCTGGTCCGTTGATAAAAAATGATCAACGGTCCAGATTAAATGGGACTTGGGTCGGGTAAGAATTTGGGTCTGGGCTGGGTAGAAATTCAGGTTTGGGTTGGGTAATTGGATTGATTTAATTGGGGCATTGAGTTTAATTAGGCTAGTATAGGAATTAAAAAGTGGCTATTAATTAAATACCCGTTAAAATAGATAAATCATTAATAAAAATAGCAAATATTATATAAAATGAAATTAATGAAAATTAAAATAATTAACTAATATTAAAAATATAAGATGACTAATTATTTAATTAAAATGGTATAAAATGTGCATTTAGGCTATAACTGCAAAGATTGTTGTAATTATAGCTAAATAATACCAAATTGGCTAATTAGAGAAAATAATTAAATCCTAATAAGATTAAAGTGATATATTGAGTTAGGAAATATTTTGAAATTATTTATAATATAATTTACGAATATTTATTGAATATAAAGTACTGAATAAATTGGAAAATAAATTAATAAAAATATGGAAAAATACTAATTATTGTAAAAAAAAAAATAGAAGGTATATATGCAAATTTAAAATAATTTGAGAAAAAATTGGGTATCAACACCCTTAAGTGATAAGTCTGCTTGAGCGCTAAGGATTAGGGAATTAGGGGGCTTGGGGTGTTGGGCTTAGGCTAGTTATTGTGTTTGAAAATAAAAATATAGTTGGGCTTGGACTTAAATATTTCGGTATTTCGGTATACCGAAATATCAAAAGCCCAATACCGTATACCGTATCGAAGTACCGAAAATTTTGTATTGATATATATCAAAAAACCAAAAAAATCGAAACTGGAATACCAAATTAATTCGGTTCGGTTCGAAACTCGGTTTTTCGGATTTTATGCCCACCCCCTATTTTAGACTTGGTTTTTAGGGTATGAATCCCTTAAATTACGTGCTATGTGATTGGGACGCGCATGCTAGGTAACGAGCGTGTAAGCGTGCACAATAGTAAATGTGATTCAAGAAATTACGTGGAACTGTGTAGTCATCTTATCTGGATATTATTACTGTACCCTATGTGTTAGAGCACTTGAGCTGTGATTTATGTTAGAAATCATTTTTAGGCTATGTGATGGTGCTATTGGGACCCACAATAGTCATTCTTTGTTGTTAAGTTATTGCTTAAATGCAGTTATGTACTTAGTAGCATTCATCATTTTATATCATATCTTAGTCTCTATTATCATACATTGTCACATCATGTATCATTGATTTGGGCTGCTTAGCATGAGTGTTGTGAGCCCGAGAGATTGGAGAGATTGATGACTGATTGAGGCCGATGGCCTGTTTGTGAGGATATTTTGGGACTGGGCTACACGCCGCAACATGTTTTATTGATTCATGCCATGATTGTATTATTATAGCACTTGGGCTGGATCTGCCCCTCCAGAGTCTGCACACCCACAGTAAGTGCAATTGCTATTGATTCACGATATTCGATTCAGGCTGGATCTGTCGTGTACAGTGCTGAGTGATTGAGTGTGATGAGTGAGAATTGAGACAATCAGGTGGTGTACTCTGAGAGTGTGAGTACATGAGGCTTTCATGGTGTTGTATCACATACGACATGAATATTGGCATGTAGATAGAGCGATGTCATATTCCACATATCATTCCGACTTGACATATTTTTACCTACATTGAGCTTAATTGTTAAATTTGGAAGCATGTCTAAATTCCTGTATTGTAACTTGCAGACTATGGATTTTTTGAGATAATATTTGTCTTAATTTCTGTAAATTTCAGTAATGTTAATTTTGTATGTTGAATGTACTGTGCGAGCTCGCCATCACTTTCAATCACAGGTTTGACTTGTTACTCATTGAGTTGGTTGTACTCACGCTACACCCTGCATTTCGTCTACAGATTCAGGTGCTTCCGAGCACGGAGGTTGCTGATCTTGGAGTTTTAGTTGTTCGGAGATTTTCGAGGTAGCTGCCTTGGCATTTGCAAACCTTGACTCTCCTTCTTCTATCTTTCAGTTTTATTTATTTAGTTCTACTTTCTAGATAGTGTATCAGACTATGACATTATATAGATGCTCATGTACTTAGTGACACCCGGATTTTAAGAAAATTCCGTATTGAGTTGTGGCGTTTTCATTCAGTTTTATGAGATTTTACTTATTTAAACTTGTTTTAGTATATTTTGAATTTGAAAGTATTGGAATGTATGAGTTGTCGGCTTGCCTAGTGTGGCGCCATCACAATAGGTTGAGTTTTGGGTCATGACATTATATGAGTTACTTTATGTCTTTTAAAAATATTTATCTCATCTACCACTGATTTTATGATGCACCTTACTTCATGTTTTTTTTGGAGATTGTCAAAATCTACCTTCTTACGGGTTTGAAAAAATAATTTATTGGTAAAAATGTTACTCAAGAGTCAAGATCTTTTATATAAATAGTTATTCTTTACGAGAAAACATATCACGGTTATGAGATTTTTCTTTTCTTTGCATGAACAAGTCATAATATTTTTTTCTTCTTTCTTAGAATTTGTATTAAATAATTTATTTTATATTTTGTAAAAGAGGTTTGTACAAATAATTTGGGATGAACTAGATTAAAAAGAAGGGGTTAAAACTACTTTAAAATTTTGTAATTGTATAAGGCTATATTTTATTCCTTTTAAGTAAAGTATGGTTCTCATGTATTAGTTTTTTCCTATTTACTTTTTTCTCCATAATTTATCCGGTACTTTTAAAAGTTCTATATTGTATTACAAATATTAAAATAATTTTGGCAATATTGAAATATAAGGTAATGGTATCAGTCAAGATGAAATTATCTTTAAATTCTCTTATTTGGTCCACTGAGAATTAATAGTCTTAAGCATAAACTATATATGAATAACAAATTAATTCTTGAGATTCATTTCATGAATATGGTTTTCCCCCTTTATTTCTTCTAAAATTAAGCTTAAAATCACCACATTTAATTAGCAAAACTCTTGCTACTTAATAAGTATCAAAAGAAATCTATTTCTATCTATAACTAAGGAATTATTTGCTCTCAAACTCATAAAAATGTTAATGATTTCCAACTTATGATCTTAGCCGATTTGTAATTGTTTTAAATACTTTAAATTATGTTATATTACAGAATATCGAATCACTTGTCTCTCTTTAATTGATATTTCTAATTCTCCTATCAAACTTCCTTCCTCCTAAATAATTATTTCTTTAAGAATTATAAAATTAATGACTAAAAAACTTTAATAAGTACGAAGATTTGCAAACAAGACATTTCTAACTTGCCACTAGATTATATTAATTATGCAGTAAAAAATAATATATAATACAAATTATATATCTTTAAATTGGGGCCTAGCTAGCCCGATGGAATGGAAAAATTGCACAGGGCATTTTATTTGGTCGCCCCATGTAATATGTAATCACTTTTTAAATTTTTTTAAACTTGTACCCACTGTTTAAACAATTTCAGACATTCTCCTCCTCCTTCTCCCCTCTCCCCCCCTTTTTCTTCTTCTTCCCGAGTAAAAGTGATTTTATATGGCGTTTGTGAGCATATTTTTAAGTTAGTTTATGATGTCTTATAGTAGTGAGCTGTTGTGACACTTTATTTTTTTTTTTACTATTGTTTAGGGTTTCTTCTTTTTCTTAATTGTAAAATGGATTCGTTAGATTTATTGTTGTTTGGCAAATTGATGATTTGGATTTATTGTTGATGATATTTGGAAGTTATGTTTTGAGCTCATTTGGAGAGATTTAGGTATTAAATCGTATATTGAATTGTTAAAAATTGAAAAACAAATTCTTTTTCTGGGCAATTTGCATTTCAGGCCTATTTGGCTTTAAATGCATGAAAATGTTGGTTGCACCTTAGATTTTTTGGCCTTAAGTGCATTTGAAGTGTAATTTTTGACTTAAGATTTATTGGCTCTAAGTGTAGGAAAACGTTTATTGCATTTCAGAACTTTTGGCCTTAAGTGAATCTAAAGTGCAATTTTTCACTTCAAACTTATTGACTTAAATGTAGGAAAACGTTTGTTCTACTCAGACTTTTTGACTTTAAGTGTATCTAAAATATAATTTTTTTACTTCAAACTTATTGGACTCGTGTATGAAACCATTGATTGCACTTTAAATCTATTTGAACTTAAAAGTTAAATACATCTTTAAGTGTAATTTATTTTAACTTCAAACTCATGGGTAGGTTTAAATCCAAAAAATGGAGCCCGATGGAACTAGTTTTGTATATGGAACGAAAAGATCCCAAAGAAAAAGCATAATAACTGGTAGAATCAACGGCCAGAAAGTGCACCATCTGTCTATTTAAGTTGAGGGCTAGACACAGGCATACTCTTTACTACTGCCCTAAAATTCAAACCAAAAATTCTCTGTGAAGTTCCAAAGTGGTAGCCGCATGGGTAGCTCTTCTAATGGCGTCGCCCCCAAGGTTGACAAGGGCGTCGACTATGCCAACTATTTCTGCACCTATGCCTTTCTTTACCACCAAAAAGAGATGCTTTCTGATCGTGTTCGTATGGATGCTTACTATAACGCTATTTTCGAAAACAAACATCATTTTATCGGAAAGGTAAATAATCCTCCTATGTTTTATATCTATGTATGTGGATGTACTTCTGTATCCAAGGTAGCCAATATGACACCTTGCTATATTTGCATACTCAACCTTTTGAGTTTTGAGCAACTACTTTGGTGAAAGACTTATGCTTGGTACGGAGAAAAATGTTTTCCACTCACTTATTTTTGAGTGTTTGGTTTAATAACTTGATTCTCAAAATGTTAAAATTGATAATAATGTCACCAAATTTCATAGTGTTTTAATAATTTTTCAGTATTAAAGATTGATAATAATATCTAAGGATTAGTTGGTGCAAGTGATATGGCGGAAGATTTGAGATGTTGTAAAGAAATATGACTTCCATCCATAAGCGGGGAACTCACTTTTTCCATTTTGGTTTGAAGATGTTTTCCAGCAACTAAAAACCAGAAAATGAGACTTCTCACTGGAAAATATTTTCCAGGGAAGTACTTTCCGTCACACCAAACACACGATAAACACCCCAAGAAGATAAACAAGATAAAAATAACCTATGTTGCATGGAGTATCCAAAAATGCCGCTGCACCCGTGTGGATCCTCCAAAAATGCACTACATTTGCGGTGACATTTCGGAGAGTCCGAGCAACGTAGAAAATAACTTCTTTAGTGATACGATATTTGAAGCTACACCTTCATCTACCAAGCAGAGGGTTAAATTGGGTACCCTTCATCTTGACTGCCATGGTGGCGGTTGCTATATGAATATATTTGACTGGAGAAGTTAAGTGGCTGGTTGTTGTAAATCTATTGGCCTATCTGCTCACCCAACTTCTTACATATTGCATATCCACTGTGAAGGGGAACAGAATGAAATGGTGTAGGATAATCTCTGCACCTCCCAGCCTTACTGTCTTGGTCCCTTGCGGTTTACTTCTGTAGTTTGCTTCAACAAAAAATCTGCATTGGGTGGTTTTTGAGAAGATAGTCGGTTAATCTTACTCGATGATAGCACAAACTCATTCAATAGTAAACCAAGAAACTTTACTATATGATATTATCAGACAAGTTATGTTTAAGATAGGTCTTGGCTTTAGTTGAAAGGTGGTTTTGGGTTCATTGTTTTACAACATTAGTTGGTAATCTTTTCTCTTTCTGGATGAGCATCTAAGGTTACTCTGGTGGATAAGGCAAATACTGAAAACCTCGGCTAGAGTTTGTCCATTCACTGCCTCTTAGTTGTGAATACTGAGACATTATTAAAGTAAAAAGGGCAGCCCGGTGCACTAAGCTCTTGCTATGTGCGGGGTCTGGGGAAGGGCCGGACCACAAGGGTCTAAGGTTACTTTGGTTGAAGAGTGGTAGAGGTGGTAGGCCTAAGAAGTTTTGGGAGAGAAGTGATTAAGTATGACATGGCACTACTTTAGGACCCTTGATAGAAGGTCATGGAAGTTGAGAATTAGGATAGAAGGGTAGTGGTTAAACGGGCGTGTCTCATTTTCATGCCGGTTTCATTAGTATTAGTCTCGTATTTCATTTCTTTGTATCCGCAGATTTCTTCTACTTTATGTCGTCTCTTTTGCTTCGATTATTATATCACCTTTGCTTCCTATGGTTACTACTTGCTGTGAACACTCTAGCTTCCTCAGACCCCACTTTGTGAGATTGCACTGGGTTTGTTGTTGTTGTTGTTATAATGATATGGGATGCAGAGAATGTAGAGTTATGATGTGATAATATCCTTATAAAAATAGGTTGTGATTTATGAAATTCAACTATTTCCTGTTCATAGGATACTTGACTGAAGTAGTTTGTGAGATTGCAAAGTTGTTTCTTGTTCCTAGTTTCTTTTTGGTGTACTCATGAGGTCCCTATTTGTATAGAGGATTGGATCTCTTTTGTTGAGAACTATATTTTGGTGTAGGTTCTCTTTTTTTTGGTATACGGCTTATACGAGGTTAGCCCCCAATTGTTAATAAAATTATTTACTTTATCAAAAAAAAAGATACTTGACTGAACCATCTTGTGTCAAGTAACCAAAGAAGTTGTTCCTTCCACGTACTTTACTAATACTTGTTGAAAAAACATTTTGAGACGATTTTTATATGCACATGAACTTAAGAAAGTCGCTGATTGCTTTTTCTTTTATATGCACGCCCATCTTGACCCATGGATGAGGTACTAAGTTGATCGAGTACTCAGACAGAAAAGCTGTACTACTGATCAGAGAAACACTTAAAATTATAAGCTTCACATAAATTGCTCTTCTTGAACTCTTAATCGAATGGTTGCTCTGGCTGGATTGCTGCTACTAATATCTTCACTAAGATGTTCAGTTGTATATTGGGATTAATGTAGATGGAAATTTGTGTAGGCTGTTCTGGATGTAGGGACAGGGAGCGGCATATTGGCAATATGGTCAGCACAAGCAGGTGCAAGGAAGGTCTATGCAGTCGAAGCCACCAAGATGGCAGAACATGCACGTCAACTTGTTAAAACAAATGGCCTTGAGCATGTTGTTGAAGTGATTGAGGGGTCAATGGAAGATATTACTCTGCCCGAGAAGGGTTAGTCTTTTATTTTATTATTAATCCTTGCAATATATATATATATATATATATATATATTGGTCTCGACTCTATTGTTCCCATTGCTTAGCTTTCGCTTCACCTCTGACCATCTACTGAAATATAAATAACCCTTCTTCATCTCTTAATAACCACCGTCTCTGATTCTGATTGAGTAAATTCGGTGGTGTGCAGTTGATGTAATCATTTCAGAGTGGATGGGATACTTCCTTCTACGTGAATCAATGTTTGACTCAGTTATCTGTGCTCGTGAACGCTGGCTGAACCCAAATGGAGTCATGTAAGATTTATTGCCTGTATTACCAATATATGTTTTACTTTCATCTCTCAAACTTTAGCTTTTCATAGTTTTTGCTTGTCTAATAACCTCTGTATCTCACCAGTTTTAAATGTATTGATACTTTGGTTTACTTTGAGTGTGTATGCACTTCTTATCTGGTTGGCTTATCTGACCAGCTTTTCAGAGATACTGTAGTGGGTTCAAGTTACATTTACCAGCCCCCATCTTGTTACGTAGATACACTATAGTCAAACCTCTTTACAACAACCATCCTCTATAATAACACTTCACTATGACGGTCAAGTTTTCTTTGGAACTAATTTTTCATGTTATGCTATAATATATTTTCTCTATAATAGCACTTCGCCAGTGCAGTCCAAAACTATCAGAACAAACGGGGCTGTTATAGAGAAGTTTGATGGTATATATGTATATTTTGTTCAAACTTTCATATTTACATGCTTACCCAAGTGTTGTGATATTAATAGCTTTTCCACAATTAAATTAGTGATTCATTTCATCAAAACTATGATTCTGGACTTCTGCATCCTTCCTTCACAATTACTTCCCTATCTTCTAGAATAATTATTTTTCTTGACGTGTTTATGTGGATACTTTACATCCCACTTTGTTTTTTCCTTTTCTGTTGACAATGGTGTCCGGGCCACCTTGAACGTATCTCGACTTACTGCTCCAGAAACCTATATCTCCCATTAGCACAGGTATCAGTTAACTTTTCCCACCGATAATTAGGTAGATTGAAAGAAATTATTTAGTGTTTTTTGCTTCCGCTGGAATTTTAACCTGAGACCTCATGTTTTTCCTCCCACTTCATTGACCACTAAGCCACACCCATGGATGCTTACTGTACATCCCTCTTTTATATGATAATGTATTAGAATATATTACTTTTTTATGATATATACTTAGCATTTGATTTGATTTGATTTAAAGAGCATGTTAACGTGGACATGTTCAACTATGCACCAATGTGGTTAGGGAAAACTAGAATTGGGGGGGTTGGGGGGGGAGGGGTTCCATTCGCCAATCCCACCTTAAATTTACCTGCTGCTATCCATAATTTTGAGTAATGAAAAGTTCACATGAAATAAATGGTTTGTTTGATTATACAACCACAACAACAAGCTCAGTTAGTTCCCACATGTGGGATCTCAGGAGAGGAGAGATTAGTGTGTACGCAGACCTTACCACTATCCTGGATGGCATAAAAGCTGGTTCCGATAGACCCTCGGCTAAAGACGAGATTAAAAGAATCAGTTGCAACAGGTGGTACCAGCAACAAGATATTAAGAAAACTAAAACGAAAGAATGCAATCAAACAGTAAATAGTACCATCAGTCCAAGAATAAAGAGATACCATGCTAACACCACTGCTACCGATCTGAGAAAGAAAACAAACAGACATGCGCAAGTGCCCACCAACCGCCCACCCTAATTTTCGATATCCACATCCCCTATCAAGGGTCATGTCCTCGGTAAGCTCCAACTGTGCCACGTTCTGCCTAATCACTTCTCCAATACTTCTTTGGCCTAACTCTATCATACCCACCAAGGTCAACCTCTCACACCTCCTAATTGGGGCATATGTGCTTCTCCTGTTAACATGCCCAAACCATCTCAGCCTCGCCTTCCGCATCTTATCCTCCACGGAGGCTACTCCTACCTTTTCCCGAATAACTTCATTCCTAATATTATCTAGCCTGGTGTGTCCGCATATCCATCTCAACATCCTCATTTCAGCTACTTTCATCTTCTGAACATGCGAGTTCTTGACTGGCCAACACTCCGCCCCATACAATAATGTCCGTCTACCCCCCACTTTGTTAAACATACCTTTTAAGTTTTTTAGTAGCACACTCTTATCACACAAGACTCCGGAAGCAAACCTCCATTTTATCCACCATGCTCCAATATGATATGTGATATCCTCATCAATCTCCACATTTCCCTGTATTATAGACCCAAGGTACTTGAAACTACCTTTCTTGGGGATGACCTAAGCCTCCAGCTCACATCCATGTCCGCTACCTAGGTTACATTGCTGAACTTACACTCCAAGTATTTTGTCCTGGTCGTGCTCAACTTGAAACCTTTAAACTCAAGGGCCTGACGCCAAACCTCTAACTTCTCATTAACACTGCCTCGCATCTCGTCAATCAGAACCATGTTATTTGCAAATCACATACACTATGGCACCTCCCCTTGAATGTGACGCGTCAGAGGGGTGAGGTGATCTCCCGTGAGCGCTAGTGAATACCTTTTTTTCATTTTCTTATGCGGTATTCCATTTTTTTATACCTATATTAATTTCGACATTCTTAGATTTGTTCATGAAATTACAGTAGTTATCTCTTCGTGATTTTTTCATATTTTTAATTATCTAATACAGTAATACTCAATTAAAATGTATACTAAACTCCGATCTTTTTTCCATCAAATTAACCTCGTACAAAAGCCTTCAACCATCAAATCTTATTTAACCCCAGCCATTTCGAAAACCCCCTTTGGCTTGGGTCTAATGGTAAGAACGCAACGCGTATTCTGTTTGTGAAACACATGTCACGTATTTCAAATTCAGCCTCATAAAAATTCTAGTTTCAAATTCAGCCTCATAAAAATTCTAATATTGAAGAGGAGAAAGGTAGAGGAGTTGGCCCATTACACACCGAGTTTTGGACCATGAGCTACTAGTCTCTGGATTTCTTGGTCGTCAAAAAAGAAAAAAGAAAAACAACCGCTTCAAGAATATGAAAAGGTTTGGAGTCCAAGCATCAAATGTTATAAACGAGTAATAAGTAACATTTTATGTTGTTAAAATATTAATTAAAAAATTGCAATCAATGAATATAGTTTGGCTTCCCAGATAGTGATGATGTCATAAAATGAAATAGAGGGGTGTATACATAAGTTAGACCAACTCCTCTTTCAAGTACCATCAAATTGTACTTCATAAACTACAATGGAGTATATTATAATGAAGAAAGTCAGTAGTCTCTAATGGAAGATGAACCATCAATTACTATAACCATTTGAATGATGCATGAAATATGATCATGTGGCATTAGGAATAAGCTTAGAACCTTATTGGGACATTGCATATGAGAGCACTAGAATGAAGGAAGTTAGAGTAGAATGAGTGAAGGAGGACGCGCTCCCTATTTATCTGACCTTAGGGGTCGTTTGGTTCAGAGACAAGTTTTGCAACATTAGTTATGCAGGGATTGTAACGCATGGATTATATTATGCAAGATTGCAATGCAAGAACAAGTTATATAGGAATTATAATGCAAGGATTAATTCTTGTTGAATACTTGGTCTTTGTGTTAGAAATTAGAATACAATGTTAAATTTAAATATATGGTTTGTATATTCAACAAAATAAAATTGTTCCGAGTCTAA
Organism: Nicotiana undulata; assembly: GCA_005239495.1. NCBI lineage: Eukaryota > Viridiplantae > Streptophyta > Magnoliopsida > Solanales > Solanaceae > Nicotiana > Nicotiana undulata. The sequence goes on along the minus strand of ML265197.1, from coordinate 9,881 downwards.
TTAAAATATTCCTAATAAGGTTTTGCACTATTCAGACTTGGTTATATTTTCAGCTTTAGCTCACTTGACTAAATATTAGACTGATAAAATATTTTATAACCTTCTTCTTACATGGATACAAAAGATCCATGCTAAAAAAACTCAAATTTTGTATGCTACAATAAAATTGATCTACCCCCATGGCAGGACATTGACATTCATGTAGCATGAACCAACAAAAATGTAAAGGATTTCTCCCAGCGAGTTCTTAAGAAAGGGAAGATTATTAATTCTATTATGATAGAGGGTATTTTTGCTATTTTATATTTTTAATTCAGGTATTATTTAATATATGTATTCTTATTCCACTTTCTATCCTGCATAAATTATATATAGATCCCCTAATTATCTTATAATGGGTATTATGTATGAAGCATAGCAAAAGACTAACCAAACATGGTATTTGATATGCTGAATTTTATACCAAAAATAGTACACTTCGAAACACTAACCAAACAATGCATTAAATTATGTTAGTTTTTATAAATGGATTAACAGTCCTAATACCACAACCAAACGGCATCTTAGTGGTAGAGAAAAATGAGATTTATAGATAGTCTGGTACTTCTCCTGTTACAGAAAAATGAGATTCCCAATTAAAAAACTTTTCAAACTTCCTCAAGTTTCATTGTCATAGTACTTTTCAGAAGCATGAATAACCTAATCATTCATTTAAAAAAGGAAAAAGGGTCAGATTTGTCCTTCTATTATTCGTTCGGTCCAAATTTACCCCCGACGTTGCCCAAGTAACTCAAATATAACTCTCCTCCGTTAGGGCTGTCCAAGTTGGACACCTAATCCCATATGGCACTGACATTTTAGTAAAATCACGTGGCATGCCACCTCAATATCCCAACCCATTTTACCCCCTCCCCTTCATTTCTTCCACCAACACCCCCTCCTCTTCCACTACCATTGNAAAATTACTTTTTTTTTGTATTTTTTATTTTCTGTTTTTATTTTTATTTTTGTGCACCACCCACCCCACCCCCGCGCAAACCCCCTCAAAAAAGTTTTTATACCTTTTTTTGTATTTTGAATTTTCTGTTTTTTTGTTTTTCTTCACTACCCACCCACCCTACCCTTTACCCCCCCTCCCCCCACCTGCAAAATATTTTTCAACTTACACATTTTAAGGTAAAAAGATTTTTTAATGCAAGATGAGCATGGTTCAAAAATATGGGTCAAGTTGGGCGGGTTGGGTTATGACCCATTGTTTAACCCATCTTGACCCAGCCCATCTTAGCCCAAGTACACTTTGGGCTGGGTTGGGCAATGACCCATTTATTGGCCTAACCCATCTTGACCCGCCCAAATTCAGCCCAACCCGCCCATTTGCCACCCCTAAGTCCATTGCCACCATCAACACCATGACCACGCTATTTTCAACGGCTTGTGTTTTCTTATTATATTGAGTCTTTGTCTGCTATCTCTCTATTTTATTTGTTGCCTCATACACTGAAAATTGGCGTGAAGTATCATGTTTTAATGGTATAAACTTAATTACTAATGAGTATTTATCAAGCTGAGAATCCTGTTCTAATTGCTGCGGTATCTGCTGATTTATTTTAATATTTAAAAATGATGATATGTAATTAAGTACAAATGTTATAGCCATTAGCGTGAGAATACTGCAAATTATCAAGATTGCCACTGAATTGGGCGTTATTCATACTCAAAGTACAATTCAAGCTCGTTTTGGCTTAAGATAGTATGTTATTGCATTTGCATATCACAAAATTTTGGAGATAAAATTTGAAATTCTGGAACAGATCAGGAAAAATATCAGTACCTAAAATCGATTTTAATGGGTGAATTTTGCCCACAAGCTCATTTTACAGTTTGATGGTTTAAATGGGATTACTATATGCCTTTTCTAGTACTCTCAAGATTTATTGATATCGTTTTAGATTATCATCATAAAAAAGGATTAACTTGAGATTATCGCACAATACTCACAATACTACCCAGGAGGCATTTAAATAATTCAAAAAGGATCAAAGTGGAATTATGCATTTATCATCATCCTACCATTTCTGATTGAGTATTTTCCAAGCAATACTGAACATAAGAATTATCTTGAGAAACAAGCAGTTATCATCTCACTGAGGAACTAATGATGACTGCATAAATATTTGAAGTAAGAAGATATGAGAAACTGCAGATGCTAATCCAGAGTACCATTAGCATTCGAAAAGCAACTAAAGAAGGCTCAATACAACATAGCAACACAAGCTTGTGAAAATGATGGTGGTCATGGTGGCAGTGGTAGCCCTAATGGAGGAGTGGTATATTTAAACCACTTGGGTAATCTCGGGGGTATTTTTGGACCAAAAGTATAATGGAGAGCAAAATTGTTCCTCATTCACATAGTAGAGGGGACAATTTAACCCTTTTCCCTTAAAAAAAAAGCTTGTAGAGTAATTCACAAAATGGCAGTTTTTCTTTTAGAAATTTTAAATTGTTATATCTGCTGCTGCTGTTTTCGTAGTTTATATTAAGCATGCGTTCTTTCTGCATGTGGGTTCTTTACTTCAAGAAACTTTGCTTTTCAAGTAATACAAGCCATGCAAATGTGGGTTGCTGCTGTTTCAATAGTTTATATCTAAGCATGAATTCTTTCTGCCTGTCGGTCCTTTGTTTTAAGAAGCTTTGCTTTTCCAGGTACCCAAGCCATGCTCGAATATGGGTTGCACCTATCCGCTCTGGATTGGTGGATCAAAAGAAGATTGATTATGATAGAGCCATGGATGATTGGTACCATTTTGTCAATGAGACTCAAACTTTTTACGGCGTGGATATGAGCAGTCTGTCTAAGCCTTTTACAGAGGAACAGAGAAAATACTATCTAGAGGTTGGTGTCATTTCCTTTTCGAAATATAGAAACTGTTAGGTCGATTATGCCATATACCAGTTATGGTTTATATATCATCTTTCTTGTGGTGTTTGCTTTACTTACTGAAATAAAACTAAACTCAGCTTGTTTCTTCTTTCATTGGAAAAACATCCAGTTCATCAATATATAAGCTACTGTTATGCCAGCCTACTTGTTTTATTGTGTTTATCAGCTTAGCATGCATACGTTTTCCACATTCTTGAGGTTTGTTTGTCTGCTTTTACAGTTGAAGCTGTGCAGTAATAACTAGAAACCTTAAAAGAGGAATAATTGGTACTTTAGTTTCTGTTGATTATCTTTTCCATTTTCAACTTTCCTTTTTTTTTTTTTTTATAACCGTGGTGTTTGGGTCAGCTTGAGCACACCTCGACTAATTCCATGGAATACCCCACCTCCCTACAACAACAGGTAGCCAGGTAACTCGAAACCTTAAAAGAAATAACCTAGTGTTTTTTGTGTCCGCCGGGGTTTGAACATGAGACCTCATGGTTCTCCACCCACTTCAGTGACTATTAGGCTACACCTTTTTTAATGTAGCTTCTTATTGAATTTCAAATACACACCTTTGTTACGTTGTGGGAAAGTGTATTGGATGAGTATATTCAAACATGGGAATTCATTTGGGACCTTGAACAGATTGAGGCGAATGGAGATGACTCGAGATACATCTTCTTCTATGTGAATGCCAAGCTAAAAATGGTGGTTTATCTTTACGGATTGGTCACTGACATGGAAGAAGTCAACAATTTTTGTCAAAAATTTGATTGGCTTTAATACCCTTCTTGCTAGTTTTTAATGTATAAAGAGAAGTTCTCCATCTTTTTCTATTGATGGATTTCTCATTTTCTTGGCTCCTTGAACTTCTCAAAGACCATACTAATGTTTTGTGTAGACATCATTGTGGAACAACCTTCATCCAAATCAAGTAATTGGAAAACCTGCTGTCATAATGGAGATTGATTGTTTAACAGCAAGTGTGAATGACATACTCAGTCTTCAGGCAAACATCTCGTCATCCATTACTGCAGAAAACTCACGATTCTGTGGGTTTGGAGGATGGTTTGATGTCCATTTTCGAGTAAGTTGTCCTTACTGTATCTTTTCTGTGTTATAGTGAGTACAAATTAGTATTATTTTAATCTCACTTTGGTTTGTCACCTCAGGGACGCAAGGAAAGTCCAGCTAAACATGAGATTGAGCTGACGACAGCTCCTAGTGAAGAATTCGGAACACACTGGGGGCAGCAGGTATGTGTACCCTACTGTATGATCTCTTTTTTTTTTTTTTTTGAGAAGGTCTCTGCAATTTGAATGGTTTAGTTGAATGGATATTCAGTAGCATATGACCTTAAATCAATAAGGAAACAATAGTCTTTTCCTCCATTGAAACATTACTAGGCTACTTCACTTGTATAATGTTGCTGTTTGTAATGAATAAGGAAATGCTGTTTTCTCGTGTTTGATGATTATGATCACTCTTCAATGCATATAAATAATGACTGGTACAGTCATTCCCATCCATATTCTTGCTTTTCTATGTGAGGAAGTTGGAAGCCATTGCTTCATCTTTTGTTTGAAGTTAAATTGTCTATCCCGTTTGTAACTTAAGAATGATGAAGTTCAGCAATTTATTAATATGCATCTCAAAATTTTTCATCGGATGTATCTAGTGGTGGCAAAATGGTTAAAAGAAAACAGTTAACCACCCATATCCACTAGAAAATAGGTTGGATAATGAACTTTTTAAAACGGGTCAAATATGGATAAGAACCATATTATCCATTTAGAAAATGGTTACCCGTAACCAATGAGTTTAACTTTTACATTGTAAAGCCTCAAATTGGAGGTTCCTCAAGTTTGGGAGACTAGTAATTCTCCCAAAAGTGATCATATTCAATAAGTCATGCCCATATTATCCGCCGGTTAACCCGGTTTTTTATCCGTATTAAATATGGGTCGGGTCGGACAATTTATCCGTTTTCGTTACCCGTTTCAACCTGAACCATATCCGACCCGACCCACCCTTTTGCTACTCCTAAATGTATCGTGCACTAGTTACATACATACATGGCTATGCCTCACACACAGCAATTCGTTTGGGTTGGATATATGAATACTGTGTATCCATTCCTCTACCTAAATATTTGTATTAATTTGGTTCTCGGAGCTTGTCTAAAGCCATAGTTTACTTTATTGCTTCCAAAATTCTCTCTAATTGTTTTCTGGTTTTTGTGTGCCTGATCTTTGTATTGACAGGTGTTCTTGTTACATCCATCCATATGTGTTAGCCAAGGGGATGAAATGACAATTAATTTCTCAATGTATCGCTCTAAAGAAAACCATCGGTTGTTGGAAGTTGAGTTTGGCTGTGAGCTTAGACAATCGTCTGGGAAGTCACTTCCATCATTCAGCAAAAAGTTTCACATAGAATGAGGAACACAGCATGCTTTTTCAGAGGTACAGTATATATATTATGCTCTTGAACATTCAGTGTTAAAACCGACATTGGTGTTATGATTGAACTGGCACCATTCATCCGTTATTGTAGATTGTCCTCTCTTTACTGCAATTTTTGCCAACTTCTTCAATGCTTGGCAATTTCTCCTTCTGGGCTTATACGTAACGTTTGTCTCTACATGCTGTTCTTTTAAAAACATCTGTCTTTACAGCTTGGTACTCTCCTCATGATTTCTTGTTTCCTACTTTCCCACAACGTATCCTACTTCTTTTATCACCATTTGGAGTAACTCACTAGATTTCAATGTGCAGTGTGATGTCTACAGGCCAATGGGAGGAACGCAAGTGGCATCCAAGAGTCCCTGAGAAAGAACTTCAGCCGTTTCTGCAGCTAACTTATTGCTGTTGTACTCTGATATAGAGCATGAAAATGAGAGTATTTGGCAAGTTCCAAGATTTTAGAGCTTCCTTTACCTTTGTTGATTTCTCAACTTGTCTTGCCCTAAACTCTTATACCCTCCTCCAACAAATTTGCCTCTTAAATTCTTTTGCATCGTTCTTCATTTTTGGTTCGGGCCTGGAAACAAGGAGGTTTTCGTGGGGGCGTTTTGTTAAGTATGCAGAAATCACTCGTCCCCATAGTTAGTGTTGTATCTAAAGCCGGAATTACTGCTATGTATTCTCATCAATGTACTCTTGTGAAGGTGTTAGTGCTATCTTTTCTTGCCACTTCAATTTAGGATATCAATCTTGTGAAGTCAAAGACTGGAGATGAGATAAATGTCCATTTCCATTTGATATCTTAACCGTTTCAGCTCTAGTAGTTTGGAATCCTATGGATCTCTTTAGTTACACTCAAGTCGATTATCTTGACCATTCACCATTTCCTTCTCTCAAAAATCAAATAAATTACCACATCCAAGGGGCGTGCACTTAATTCACCATTTCCCGTATTTTGCTGTTATTTTTTTCACTTTTTTTTTCTTTCTAATAAAATTTTGCACCCTTAATCATTTTTTATAAGTTATTTTCTCTTTTTAATTTTTTTTGTTCTTTCTAGTTGTAACTCGTTACTCTTTTTACTTTATTTTTTATCTTGATTCTTTTTTGTTGCTCTTTTTTATTTGTTTTTCTTAATTTATTCTTTCTACTAAAATCTCCCTGTCCAAAATATTGTCACTTCTTTTTCTTTTTCATTACTGTTTTTCATCTTAATGATTAAAATTTTCTATTACTTTATTTTTTGTTGCTGTTGTTTTTCATAATACATGAAGTAAAGCTATTCAAGGTTTCAAACGACCGAACAACATGCCAAGGCTCAAAACGGCCGGTCGAGTTGTTACATTCTCCCCACTTAAACATAGTTTCCAAAATCACTCATAACTCCATATGAGCACATTAGCTCAACTCAGACCGAAGATCCTTCTTGATACCTTAGCCCACAAGCTTTAGAACCGTTTTCCAATATTTGGAATTTTCTACAAGGTCCGATTCTAGCATACGTACATCTTATCAATCTCGACAAGTTGTACCAAAATATGATCATTCATGTTGTAATCACAATCTCGACAAGTTGTACCAAAATATGATCATTCATGTTGTAATCACACGTTGTACTGCATAATCCATTTGCCATCCTCCAACCACATTAGTGTTGTACTGCATAATCCATTTTCCCATAGTAACATCCTCCAACCACATTAACTGCAAATTTATGACCGATGCCCGAAATATACCTCATGGCACATACAAGTCATGTTCCGACCCTTGCAATACTGCAACGATGAAAGAGATGTGTAGAATCCCATAACCACTCGTCAAAATAATAAATCAGGGAGTTCCTCTGCTCAATAAGAACCATTGCCACATTCTGAACTGATTAGTGACATTTTCCCTCGAACATACATTATACAAATTCGATTGCACTAATTTCAGGTCCAACAACCTCATCTCACCCCGTACAAGCTACTCGGGCAATAAGCCACATTAAACACTGTCTAAAATCTCATATGACGTCAGCAATGCGCCGACAAGTCACAACTTGAATATGACCAATACGGAAAAGCGAACCCAAGTACAAAACTATCCAACCTGCGTAACGAGTAAAGCTGCCAAAAAGATGCTATGAACCTATCTTGAAAATGAGAAACAAAATACACAAAATAATTATAAGGAAACGTACCTAATATTTCACTGTTGCAGAGTGCAACCTGATCCATACATGATACCGTTGCGCGTGCAGCCCAATCCAAATATCATACCAATGGCGACGTGCCACCCTCACGTGACTTTGTGTGTGATTGTGTATAATCAAGAGTCGCTAGAAGAGTGATGACCATTTAATAAGGCAACACAAAAACATGTGACATAAAACATACAATATGGGCATCTGTGAAAGCATATACAACACGAGCATGGGAAAGAATATACAACTTCAAACATGTGACAAAGAATGTATGACTTACAACACATGGCAAAGAATATATGACTTGAAGCGCATGACAAAGAATACACGACTTGGAGCATATGATCAAGGATATATCGCTTGAAGCGCATAACAAAGAATAGCAACTTAAAGCATGCAACGAAGAATATATGACTTGAAGCAAATAATATAAAACTTAAGAATATATGACTTGAAGTATGTGACATAAAGAATAGAAATTGGAGTATTGGAGAACCTGTAATCGCTCAATTAATTGATCACGTCCGCTGTGATTAGAACCTGAAGAAATCCCCAGCGGAATCACCATGTTGTTGCATCCTATTTTGCAAAAGTCAAACAAAATACAACATATAGTACTTTACAAGGTTATTTAGGGTTTAAAGTCACCACCTAATGTTTAAGGTACACTAGGGTACCTATACAATGCTACGTAATGTACATTTTAATTATGGCATGCGAAACCGTTGAGATTCTAGGTAAGGGTTCAAATTATCTCGAGGGGAAGATGTTAGGAATCCCTCAAGATCCAAAAAATATGATCCCAACAGACTCACAAAAAATTCCTATCAAAGAGTAGCCAATGCAATTGTCATATAGACAGTAAATATTTAAAGTATGACTTTTTCATTTGTGGCAACAATAACAACAACAATAACTACCTAGTATAATCCCACCAAGTGGGGTCTGGGGATGGTAGGATGTACGCATCCTTACCCTTTCCCTGGAACGACAGGGAGACTGTTTTCGATTGACCCTCGGCTAAACAAAATGAGGGAAGCCCTGATAAGAAGTGACGGCAAGACAAATAGTTAGAGAACTAAATCTGAGATAACAACACATAATATGGAAAGAGTACCGATAACAAGTAACATCAAGAAAGTATATTTAGACAAATAAGTCTAGGGTAGCATATGAGAATATGTAGAAATCCTGCTAGCAAACTACGGAATTACCGAAGGTAAGTTGTGATGGCCCAAAAGGTCATCTTATGTAATTTAAGCTATATCTGTGTTCCGAGGCTCCGAGAGCCTCCGTTAGTCTCACCTCGATATGCGTGCGCAGCCCGGGCGTGTAGCCGGGAAGCTATTATGTGAAAATTTGATTAAAAAAAATGAGTTTTGATAATTAATAAATGAATATAGTTGACTTTGGTCAACATTTCTGGTAAACAGACTCGGACCCGTGATTCGACGGTCCCGGAGGGTCCGTAGGAAAATATGGGACTTTGGCATATGCTCGGAATCGAATTCCGAGGTCCCAAGCCCGAGAAATGAATTTTTAAAGAAAATTATTTTCTGAAAATAATAAAGGATTTTGAAAATAAATAATTAAGTGAAAACCGTGTTACCGGGTTCGTATTGTGGTTCCGGAGCCCGGAACATGTTTATTATATATTATTTGTCTCATCTGTAAAGTTTGGTGTAAAACGGGCGTGAATTGAGTGGTTTCGGATAAAAAAATGAGACTTTGAGGTTTTAAAGAATTTGAAATGTGGCTTGGAAAGTAGTGTTATGTTCCCAAAGTCCGAATGAGATTCCGAGACCGGGAATAGTTCCGTGGTGTCATTTATAACTTATCTGTAAAGTTTGAAGTCGTTCCGAGCAGTTTAGGCCGGTTCGGCGTATTGAAGTGAATTCAAGAATCTTAAAGTTCTTAAGTTTGATTAATTGGATTTAGAGGTTTAATTCGATGTTTTTGTTGATATTCTTATGATTTAAAAGCTTGAACAAGTTCGTATGATGTTT
>ML265196.1:43478-76339 GCA_005239495.1 Nicotiana undulata | reverse complement strand
TTGGCTTGCCTAACCTCGCCGTTAGGTGCCATCACGACCTGAACCGGGTTTTTGGTCGTGACATAAACAGAGTTATAACGCCTAATTCTAAGATTAGACATAAAAGAGAATATTCTAGTGGATATTCTCTACACATGTACTATAAGGGTTTCTAAAAACATTTTCCCTATAAAGAGAAAGAGACACTGTGATAGGAGACATGGGATACTCATTTGTAAGAAAAACTCACTTCGACTTTATAGAGAGAATTTGGTCCCATTACAAGCATATAAAAACGACCTTTTTACGAATATTCTTGTCTAACATTTTCCACCGGATCCAAGAACAACATAAGTGTTCAAAGGCTTATCAATCATTCATTACTATCAGAAAGAATATCCACTAGTCTCGCCCCTTTTCGGTAGGGGTGGGCATAATACCAGCGGAACCGAAAAAACCGGCTGAACCGTAAATTTTGATTGTTCGGTTTCGATTATTCTGTCGGTGTTCGATGCGATTTACGATTTTAGGTGTCTAAATAAATAAATAAAAACTTGACAAGTTTAGGTGTTGATGTATTCAGTCTTTGCTATATCTTAGCTTTGTTACCGATGGAATGTATTGTTGTCCCCTGAAAACAATTCTCACCAAAACCAAATTTGGATGTTGTGTTAGCCCTAAGTTTAATTTATTTATTTTTTACATGATATATTCTTGGTTTACCCTTTAATGGGACTACTGTTATAATGTAGAGTAATCTACACAATATACCCACTGAATATGCTAGTTAACTCCATATACTTTTAAAATATTTATTTTACTTTGTATACCTATTTTATAAAAGTATATTACTTTTTAAACTTTTAATATCATTATATGACATTAAATAAATCCCACCTTTTAGGGGACTAAATTATCTCTCTTTTCTACTTAATAATTCCTTAACACACTCCATCATCCCACGTTTTAAGGAATTGGAATTATACATGTTCACCAAAAAAGTCCACCCCAGTAATTTTTTTATGAAATCCTCCATAAAAATTTTCTTCTCTTTCATCTATGTAATCAAAAGAAAAACAAAATACCGTGACAATGTTCTGATTTGAGATATAATATATAAACTAAAATAAAAATTAAAACATGCTATTCAAACCAATACACCACAATATCCTGATGAAAAATACATTATTCAAATCAAACAACGATGATATTCCAATTTGGAATATTCAAATTAAACATAACACAATATTCTAATTTGGAGTACAATATTCAAATCGAGCATACCACAATATTCTAATTGGAATACAATATTCAAACTAGATATTTTCAAATTAAAAAAGTCGTAGAGTATTTGGTTTGTGTATTGTATTCCAAATTAAAATATTGTTTGAATATTGTCTTCCAAATTAGAATATTATAGTATGTTCTGTTTGAATACTGTATTCCAAATTAGAATATTATGGTATATTTAGTTTGAATATTGTACTCCGAATTAGAATATTATAGTATTTGAATAATGTATTACAAATTAAAATATTATGATATATTTAGTTTGAATAATATATTCTAAATTAGAATTCTGTGATATGCTTGGTTTAGATAGTATACTTGTTATTAAAATATTGTTATATATTCAATTTGAATTATATTTCAAATTAAAATATTGTGGTATATTCAAAATATATGGGAAGATTTGTAAGTATATGTAACGACCCGACCGGTCGTTTTGAGAATTTAAACTCCGTTCAGTGCCGTAAGGTCATGAATAGCTTCACATTGGTTGTATCGATCTGCATGCGTGGTTAGGTTCAGTTACCGGATAATCTGGAGTCGAATTGGGAGGCAAATTTCAATTTTGAAGCTTAAGTGATGCAAGTTGACCGGAGTTTGACTTTTGAGTAAACGAACTCGGAATGCGTTTTGGTTAATGTCAACAGCTTCATATGATGATTTTGGACTTAGGAGCGTGTCCGGAATTCGTTTTGGAGGTCCATAGAGTGATTTGAGGTAATTTGGCGAAAGTTAGAATTTCGGCGATTCCGATCGATAGGTGAAATTTTGATATCGGGCTCGAAATGAAATTCTGAGAATGACTGTAGGTCCGTTGTGTTATTTATGATTTGTTTGCAAAATTTCACGCCATTCCGGGTTGAATTGATAGGTTTCGACGTGAGTTTTGGAATTTGAAGTCTTGAAAATTTATAAGTTTGATTTTCGGGTTGATTCGTCGTTTTAGTGTTAGTTTCTATTTTTTGAAACCTCGAGCGAGTAAGTATTAGGTTATATGACTTGTGTGTGTGGTTGGACGGGGTTCTGGAGGCCTCGGGTGCGTTTTGGATAGGCTTCAGGCAAATTTTCCTCATTTTTCCACTGATGATTGATGTCTTCTGGTTTCCTTTTATGCGATCGCAGGGAGGTAGTCGCGATCACATAGCATTGCTTTGACCTACCCAGTTTTCGTTCAATGCGATCGCATACACACGTTCACGATCGCAGAAGCATATTTTCCTCTTTTTCGCGATCACATCTTCACAAACCGTGTTCGCATAGTGTTCCAACAGGGGCACCAAATTTTCTCTTCTACGTGATCGCATTCCTTGCTTCGCGATCGCGTAGTGTAGCGTTGGGGGAAATAGATAAGTCCTTATATGCAATCGCATTTGTACCTTCGCGATCGCATAGAACATTTTCTTGGCCAGTGAATTTTTTCTCTACGCGATCGCATAGAATTTTACGCGATCGCGATGCTTGAAATCTGGGCAGAACAACTTATAATTCCAAAAATCGGGGTTTCACGATTTTTAACACATTTTGACTTCTAGAGCTCGGTTCTTGGCGATATTTTATGGGGTTTCACACAAATCGAATGGGTAAGTGTCCTTTCACTAGAATTAAATATATTCCATGAATTAGTCCTTGTTTTTATCATTTAATTTGTGTTTTGGGTTGAGGATTGTGGGTTTTAAAAGAAAATTTCTAAAATGAAAAAAATCGTGTTTTGAAGGACCAAATTGTATTGGAATTGGACAAATTTTGTATGGCTGAACTCGCATCGGAATGGGTAATCGGATTTTGTAAAATTTGTCGGGTCCCCGAGGTGCGAGGCCGAGGGTCGACTTTTGGGTCGATTTTTTTATAAATTTATAAAGATTGAAACTTTATTATTCGGAATCATTCCTTATACGATTTATGTGTGTTTTGAAGTTGTTTTGGTTGATTTTAAGCCATCCAGAGGTCTTTTCGCCCGAGAAATCCATTTTTAGTACCGGGTTGTCGTCTTTGAGGTAATTATCTTGCCTAACCTTGTGTGGGGGAATTTTCCCTTAGGATTAGAGTCTTCTATGTTGATTGTAGCTCGTGTAAGCGAGGTGACGAGTGCGTACCCGGACTTAATTGCAAATAGGTTGGCCTTTTAGGATTCTTAGGTCCTTATACACTTGTGTATGAAGTTATTATTGCTATGTCTGCGTTCTTGAGTGCTAATTTCATTATTTCCTGCTTAAATTAGACTTAATTGTTTTTAGATCCCTGTTGTTTTTATTTGATCTTAATTGACTTAACTGAGTATTTTACCTCCTTTACTAGCATGCTATATTTCTTCATAAACTGCCCAATTGACTAGAATTAGTATTACTTGCCCTACAATTGTTTAGCAGTAATTGGAATATCTATACGTTGGTGACTAGAACGACCGTGAGTCGTATATTGTGATTTAATGATTTTCCCTTAAGTGATACTTAGGTTTAGTTAGATAAGTATCCATGTTGATGGTATTTCCTTGGTGTTGCCTATTATTGAGCATCGATTCAAGATGGGTTTTATTCTATGAAACTGATTGTTTAGGCGAGATTTGTAACGACCCGGCTGGTCGTTTCAAGAGTTAGCACCACGATCCTCTAATAACGGCTTCTCCCATGTCTATTTATGTTATTAGAGCTTGTCGAAGTGTTGAGTGGTGAAATCCGGAGTGATTTGGGACACATAGTCCATAAATATGGAATTTAGCTTTAGAAATTGGGCCGTAGCTAGAATTATGCGAAGACGGATTCGGAATGGAATTCTGTCGACTCCGTTATCTATGTTGGGTGATTTCAATGTTAGGAGCGTGTTCGAAATGTGTTTTCGAGGTCGGTTGTAGATTTAGGTTTGAATTGGTGAAAGTTGGAATTTCGGCGATTTCGGCCGATAGGTGAGATTTGATATCGGACTCGGAATGGAATTCCGAGAGTGACAGCAGGTCTGTAATGTCATTTATGACATGTGTGCAAAATTTGAGGTCATTCGGATGAGTTTTGATGTGTTTCGGCATCGGATGTGAATTTTAGAAATTTCATAAGTTCTTAGGCTTGAATCTATGCATAATTGATGATTTTGATGTTATCAGATGTGTTTTTAAGGCTCGATCAAGTTTGAAAAAGGTATTAAGGTCAGTTGGTAGGTTTGGTTGAGGTCCCGGGGGCCTCGGGGTTTTTTCAGATGCCCAATGGGTGAATTTGAAACCTTGAGAACAACTGAACCATTGTTGGTTCTGGTGTCTCGCACCTGCGATGGTTTTCCCGCAGGTGCGGACACGCAGGTGCGGAAGATAGGTTCGCATATGCGGCTTGAGTGGGGGTTGACAGTGGTCGCAGGTGAGGTCTGGGTTCCGCAGGTGCGGACCGCAGATGCGGCCAAGTGACCGCAGGTGCGGCCCCAGCCTTCTTAAGTGACTTCCGACTCGCGATAGACTCTCCGCAGGTGCGGCCCCAAGGTCGCATGTGCGGAATCCCTGTGCTGGTTATACCAAAATCCGAGGGTTAGAAATTCATAACTCCAAATTCGATTGAGAGCTCGGGAATTGGCGATTTTCAGTGGAATTCAAATAGGAGAATCATAGGTAATGTTTTCTAACCTTAATCCAATTTTATATCAATAATCCCTATAATTTTCCTCAATCTAATCAATAAAAAATTGGATGAAAAACCATGAAATTGGGATGAAACTTCCCCAAGTAGAAATTTGAGGATTTAGGGAGATTTAGACGTCGGATTTTGATGATTCTTGTTCGAGTGGCTTCGTGAGCGAATGGGTGTTCGGAAAATATAATTTCTACCCGATTCCGAGACGTGAGTCCGGGGAACCTTTTGGGCGAATTTCCTAATTTCGCGTATTAGCTTAGAAATAATTAGCTATTTTGTTCCCTTGAAGTGATATTTACATTATGCAATCGAATTGAATAGATTTGGGCCACCCAGAGTCGGATACTCGTGGCAAGAGCGTGGTATTGAGTTGATTAACAAGGTAAGTGGCTTGCCTAACTCTGTGTTGGGGATTTCCCTTAGGCATTTTTATATTGATTTTACTATGTGAACGCCGTGTATGTGAGGTGTCGAGTGCGTACACGGGTCATTGTTGCTCAATTCCCGCTTTTCCTTCCATGACACAACTCATTTCATTCCTATATTACTGCTTCATGTTATAACTGATTAGTTAGCATAGGAATGGGCATGCCTACCTGTTTTCACTCGAATTCCCCGTATTTGCTACTATTTGCTCCATGCTTAGGTAGTTTTACCTTATTCTTGCCTATTGTTTTCTTGAATTGTTTAACTAAGCCGTATCCGATAGAATTCGGCATCTCATATTTAAATTGGGACTACGGACTGAGATCCGGGAGCTTTCTCCCTGTACTGCATAGCATATTTAAATTGGGACTAGAGACTGAGATCCGGGAGCTTTCCCCCCGTACTGCATAGCATATTTAAATTGGGACTACGGACTGAGATCCGGGAGCTTTCCTCATGTACTGCATTGCATATTTGTTGTTGAGATATATGATGTGCTGAGCCGAGGGCTTTTCTTTATTATTTCTTCCAGTTTTCCCTTAAATTCTGCTTATTTTAGCTATTGATATGTCATTGTTCAAACTTATAACTGTCTTATTTTCAAACTCAGTAGAGCCTTAACCTGACCTCATCACTATTTTACTGGGGTTAGTCTTGGCACTTAAGGAGTACCGAATGTGGAGTACTCATGCCCTTTCCTGCGCATGTTTTCCCCATGTGCAGATCCAGGTACCGGTACGCAACGTTTTGGCTAGGAGTACTACAACACTTTCTCAGGAGACCGCGAGGTAATTCTGTCGCGTCCGCAGAGTCTCACGTGTCCCCATCTACTCTACTATAGGCATAGGAGATAGACATATACACAATTTCCTTATTCCGTTGTATAGAGCTATAGTTGTACAAGCTTGTGACTTGGTGACATTCCGGGTTTTGGGAAGGTAAGAGTTGTAGATGTCGAGCGACTAAATTTTATAGTATTACTTCATCTTTACTATTTCTAAACCCTGTGGTAGACGCGGTGCAGAGTTGGCTTAGACCGTCTTCAGCTACTGAGATCCGCAGCTTCCTCGGTTTGGCTGGCTATTATCGTCGTTTTGTGGAGGGATTTTCATCCATTTCAGCGCCCATGACCAGACTGACCCAGAAGGGTGCACCTTTTATATGGACTGAGGAGTGTGAGGAGAGCTTTGAGAAGCTCAAGACAGCCCTGACTACAGCTCCAGTGTTAGTATTACCCACAGGTTCAGGGTCCTATACAGTCTATTGTGATGCTTCGAGGATTGGTCTGGGAGCAGTGTTGATGCAGGACGGTAGGGTGATTGACTACGCATCCAGACAGTTGAAGGTACATGAGAAAAACTACCATGTTTATGATCTCGAGTTGGCAGCGATTGTTCACGCCCTGAAGATATGGCGTCATTATTTATATGGTGTTCCTTGTGAGATATTCACGGATCACAGGAGTTTGCAACACATATTCAGGCAGAAGGATCTTAATTTGCGCCAGCGTAGGTGGTTGGAGCTACTCAAGGACTATGACATCACTATATTATACCACTCGGGGGAAGACCAATGTGGTGGCCGACGCCTTGAGTCGCCGGGCGGAGAGTTTGGGTAGTTTGGCATATCTTTGTGCAGCTGAGAGACCCTTAGCCTTGTATGTTCAGTCCTTAGCCAATCACTTCGTGAGACTGGATCTTTTTGAGCCTCGTCGGGTATTTTCTTGTGTTGTTGCTCGATCTTCTCTTTATGACCGCATTCGGGAGCGCCAGTATGATGATCCCAACCTTCGGGCTCTTCAGGATAGAGTTCGGCAGGGTGATGCCAGGGATGTGACCATAGGTGATGATGGTGTGATGAGGATGCAGGGCCGTATTTGTGTGCCTAATGTAGATGGGCTTCGGGAGTTGATTCTTGAGGAGGCCCATAGCTCGCGGTATTCCATCCATCCGGGTACCGCGAAGATGTACCAGGATTTGAGACAGCACTATTGGTGGCGAGGGATGAAGAAGGATATAGCAGAGTTTGTAGCCAAGTGTCTCGATTGTCAGCAAGTCAAATGTGAGCATCAGAGACCGGGAGGATTACTTTAGAAGATTAAGCTTCCCGAGTGGAAGTGGGAGCGGATCACCATGGACTTTGTGGTTGGACTTCCTCGTACCTTGGGGAAGCATGATGTTATTTGGGTGATTGTGGATCGGCTGACCAAATCAGCTCATTTCATTCCAGTGTTAACTACATATTCTTCTGAGAGGTTGGCCCAGATCAACATTTGGGAGATAGTCCGGTTGCACGGTGTGCCAGTGTCCATTATATCAGATCGAGGCCCTCAGTTCACCTCGCACTTCTGGAGAGCCTTGCATAGTGAGTTGGGTACCTAGATAGACCTCAGCATAACATTTCACCCTCAGACGGACGAACAGTCCGAGCGCACGATTCAGATTCTTGAGGATATGCTCTGTTCCTGTGTGATGGATTTTGGAGGGTCATGGGATCGATACTTGCCTCTTGCAGAGTTTGCTTATAATAATGGCTACCAGTCCAACATTCAGATGGCGTCGTATGAGGCTTTGTATGGTAGGCGGTGCAGGTCTCCAGTAGGATGGTTTGAGCCGGGCGAGGCCCGATTGTTGGGTCCAAACTTGGTTCAGGATGCCCTGGACAAGGTGAAGGTGATCCAAGAGAAACTTCGCACAACTCAGTCCAGGCAGAAGAGTTACGCGGACCGGAAGGTTCGTGACTTGGCATTTATGACTGGTGATCGGGTTTTGCTTCGGGTATCGCCTATGAAGGGCATCATGCGATTCGGGAAGAAGGGTAAGCTCAGTCCGAGGTTCATTGGCCCTTTTGAGGTGTTGCAACGAGTTGGGGAGGTTGCTTATGAGTTGGCCTGGCCTCCCAACCTAGCAGGAGTTCATCCGGTATTCCACCTTTCCATGCTCCGAAAGTATCACGGTGATCCGACTCATGGTTTGGATTTCAGCTTAGTCTAGTTGGACAAGGATCTATCATATGTTGAGGAGCCTGTGGCTATATTAGACAGGCAGGTCAGGAAGCTTAAATCGAAGAATATTGCCTCAGTTAAGGTTCAGTGGAGGGGTCATCCGGTCGAGGAGGCGACTTGGCAGGCCGAGCAGGATATGCGGAGTCAATATCCTCATCTTTTCACAGCTTGAGGTATGTTTCTATACTCGTTCGAGGACGAATGATTTTCTTAAGAGGGGGAGAATGTAATGACCCGACCGGTCGTTTCGAGAGTTAGCGCCCAGATCCCCTAATAACTGCTTCTCCCATGTCTATTTATGTTATTGGAGCTTGTCGGAGTGTTGAGTGGTGAAATCCGGAGTTATTCTGGACACATAGTCCATAAATATGGAATTTAGCTTTAGAAATTGGGCCGTAGCTAGAATTGTGTGAAGACGGATTCGGAATAGAATTCCGTCAACTCCGTTAGCTCCGTTGGGTGATTTCAGGGTTAGGAGCGTGTTCGGAATGTGTTTGCGAGGTCGGTTGTAGATTTAGGTTTAAATTGGCGAAAGTTGGAATTTCGGCGATTTCGGCCGATAGGTGAGATTTTGATATCGGACTCGGAATGGAATTTCGAGAGTGACAGCGGGTCCGTAATGGAATTTATGACATGTGTGCAAAATTTGAGGCCATTCGGATGAGTTTTGACGGGTTTCGGCATCGGATGTAAATTTTAGAAATTTCATAAGTTCTAAGGCTTGAATCTATGCATAATTGATGATTTTGATGTTATGAGATGTGTTTTTAAGGCTCGATCAAGTTTGAACAAGGTATTAAGGTCAGTTGGTAGGTTTGGTTGAGGTCCCGGGGGCCTCGGGGTTGTTTCGGATGCCCAATGGGTGAATTTGAAACCTTGAGAACAGCTGAACCATTGCTGGTTCTGGTGTCTCGCACCTGCGATGGTTTTCTCGCAGGTGCGGACACGCAGGTGCGGAAGATAGGTTCGCTGATGCGGTTTGAGTGGGGGTTGACAGTGGTCGCAGGTGCGGTCAAGGTTCCGCAGGTGCGGCCCCAGCCTTCTTAAGTGACTTCCGACTCGCGATAGACTCTCCGCAGGTGCGGCCCCAAGGTCGCATGTGCGGAATCCCTGTGCTGGTTATACCAAAATCCGAGGGTTAGAAATTCATAACTCCAAATTCGATTGAGAGCTCGTGAATTGGAGATTTTTAGTGGAATTCAAATAGGAGAATCATAGGTAACGTTTTCTAACCTTAATCCAATTTTATATCAATAATCCCTATCATTTTCCTCAATCTAATCAATAAAAAATTGGAAGAAAAACCATGAAATTGGGATGAAACTTCCCCAAGTAGAAATCTGAGGATTTAGGAAGATTTAGACGTCGGATTTTGATGATTCTTGTTCGAGTGGTTTCGTGAGCGAATGGATGTTCGGGAAATATAATTTTTACCCGATTCCGAGACGTGGGCCAGGGGGACCTTTTGGGCGAATTTCCTAATTTCGCGTATTAGCTTAGAAATAATTAGTTATTTTGTTCCCTTGAAGTGATATTTACATTATGCAATAGAATTGAATAGATTTGGGCCACCCGGAGTCGGATACTCGTGGAAAGAGCGTGGTATTGAGTTGATTAGCGCAGTCCAGGTAAGTGGATTGCCTAACTTTGTGTTGGGGATTTCCCTTAGGCATTTTTATACTGATTTTACTATGTGGACGCCGTGTATATGAGGTGACGAGTGCGTACACGGGTCATTGTTGCTCAATTCCCACTTTTCCTTCCATGACACAACTCATTTCATTCCTATATTACTGCTTCATGTTATAACTGATTCGTTAGCATAGGAATGGGCATGCCTACCTATTTTCACTTGTATTCCCCGTATCTGCTACTATTTGATCCATGCTTAGGTAGTTTTACCTTATTCTTGCCTATTGTTTTCTTGAATTGTTTAATTAAGCCGTATCCGATACAATTATGCATCTCATATTTAAATTGGGACTACGGACTGAGATCCGGGAGCTTTCCCCCTATACTGCATAGCATATTTAAATTGGGACTACGGACTGAGATCCCGGAGCTTTCCCCATGTACTGCATTGCATATTTAAATTGGGACTACAGACTGAGATCTGGGAGCTTTCCCCCTGTAGTGCATTGCATATTTGCTGTTGAGATATATGTTGTGCTGAGCCGAGGGCTTTTCTTTATTATTTCTTCCAGTTTTCCCTTAAATTCTGCTTATTTTAGCTATTTATATGTCATTGTTCAAAGTTATAACTGTCTTATTTTCAAACGCAGTAGAGCCTTAACCTGACATCGTGACTACTTGACTGGGGTTAGGCTTGGAACTTACGGAGTACCGAATGTGGAGTACTCACGCCCTTTCCTGCGCATGTTTTCCCCATGTGCAGATCCAGGTACCGCTACGCAGCATTTTGACTAGGAGTACTACAACACTTGCTCAGGAGACCGCGAGGTAATTCTGCCGCGTCCACAGAATCTCATGTGTCCCCATCTACTCTACTATAGGCATAGGGGATATACTTATACACAATTTCCTTATTCCGTTGTATAGAGCTATAGTTGTACAAGCTTGTGACTTGGTGACATTCCGGGTTTTGGGAAGGTAAGAGTTGTAGATGTCGAGCGGCTAAATTTTATAGTATTACTTCATCTTTACTATTTCTGTTATTATTTCTCTTATTTTTCCGCAATTTAGGCTTACCTAGTCGTAGAGACTAGGTGCCGTCACGAGACCGTTCAGAGGGTAAATTCGGTTCGTGACAAGATTGGTTATAGTTGTGCTCCCTTGCCGGGATGATTTGGTTTCTTATTGTTGAACTGAATATTGTGGATATGTTGTCATGTCTTGTTTCTCTCTGGTTAAGCTGTGTTCTTTACGCTCATTATTTTCTTTCGGTGGTTATTTCTCATGAATGAGTTCGATTGTGCTGGTGACTTAAGTTCTTGATTTTATTGGCCGTCGTAGATAGCATTTCTATCTTTTGTTTCCTTGTGAGTGTTGTGGCAATGTACGATATTTCTGTCTTATTGTGGTTGCTATTTCTGTACTGCATTGCATATTTAAATTGGGACTACAGACGAGATTCCATAAGCTTTCCCCCTGTACTGCATTGCATATTTAAATTGGGACTACGGACGAGATTCCGGGAGCTTTCCCCCTGTACTGCATCGCATATTTAAATTAGGGCTATGGACGTATTCCGGGAGCTTTCCCCCTGTACTGCATTGCATGACAAATTCTGAGTTACGGACTGAGTTCCGGTGATTTTATCATTGTCTTGCAGTGATTCAATATATATATATATATATATATATATATATATATATATATATATATATATATATATATATGTATGTATGTATCCGGTGATTCGGTGACTCAATATATATATATATATTGAAAATCATTTGTCTTGCAGAAAAATGATATTTGAAAGAGCAGTTACTGGGAAAGTATATTCGAACACCACGTATTTTGAAGGAACTATATTTTAAAGATTTCCTTTTATAAAAATATATATAAGTATACATTCAGAGAAAGTATGTTTCAAAGAAGATTTCTCTATTCCAAAATGATTATACCTTTAAAGATTTCGATATAAACTCACGATTTAAAGGTTTTCACTCGAAGATTTGACCAGTTTTATTGAGTTTATTGGCTAAGGCCTGATGTGAATAAATTGATGCAGTGCTAAGTTACTAGTGTTTTTATTGTGTTGTGATTCCCGACATTTGGTTTGCATTCTGTCCATCCTCCTTGCGTATTTCTATTATGTTGTCCGTTGATTTATTTGCTGCAATTTCTTCCGCATTATTTTTGTCATACCGTTAATTATATCGAAGAATATTTAGATAGATGTTATGTTTCGGTCATTTTATATTCATGCCTTTTTTTACTTGTTAGACAAGTGGTGTCTTGACCAGTCCTCGTCACTCCTTCACCGAGGTTAGTCTTGATACTTATTGGGCACCGCTGTGGTGTGCTTATACTACACTTCTGCGCATTTTTGCGTGCAGATCCAGATATTTATTGTTAGTAGCTGCGCGGATTCATTGCCGAGGAGACTCAAGGTAAACTTGGTGTTGTGTTCGCAGGCTTCGGAGTCACCTTTTTGTTTTTATTCAACTGTACTCCCTTAATTCTGAACAGTTGTTATTAGGAGTTGTAGAAAGATCTCGTAGAGCTTATGACTTGTATTACCGATTTTGGGAAATTATAAATTCTATCAAGATTTCCATATCGAGACTGTGATATTTCCTTTATTATTGTTGTTGTTCAGTGAAATGTTAGGCTTACCTAGTCCTTAAGACTAGGTGCCATCACGATACCCAACAGAGGGAAATTTGGGTCGTGACAGTATAGAGTATACAATATAAAAAATGAAGTTCTGATGGAAAATAGAAATATGGTTTAATTAGGGGAGATGTGAATCTCAAAATTCATTGCGTACATGTTTCAATAATTAAGGCTACACCCTTATTAGTAGTGGTTGCTACACACATAAGATTCTCTTCAAGATATACCATGTAATTTCTTTATAGGTATACAATGTAACTTTAATAATTAAGGCATAGTGAGTAAAGAGATTTATAGAGGGGTATATTGTGTTAAAACCCCTATAATGTATTATTAAACCGAACCAAACCTTTGGTTTTTTACTTTTTTTGTTTGGTTTCGGATTGTAGAATTAAAAAGTTTGGTTTTTAAGTTTGGTTTCGGATTTAAGAAAGTAAGAACCGAAAAACAAAAAAAATGTAATAATTATCATCATATTATATCATCATCATACTATATTATAAGTATGAAGCCCCAAATCATCATCATATATCATCATCATATCATATCATATCATATCATATCATACTATATTATAAGTATAAAGACTCAAATTAGAAATTGAAAGACTAAAATAACCCTGTAAAGCTGAGTGACTATAATACCCTTCAACATAGTATACATTTAAATAACTTTTGTCTAAAAACGTCAATGCACATTCTAACAAAATTAATTAAAAATGTTTAATTGAAATAAACACAAACATAGAAGCCCTTTGACCTTCACCATTAAAAAGTAACCTCATATTATACGTAATAGGTACATGAATGTGATTAACTGGAAATTCTATTAAATGATAAATTATAACTACACATTAATTGAAAAAATTTCACTTCTTAGCTTTAACTTTTGCTCCTTTATCCCTATCCTTTGTAATTATTTCTGTCATTTTATAAAATGTATAAGTTTAGATCACTTCATTATCCATTAGTTATATCAGTTTTTCATGAAAACCAAAATTTTATGAAATATATAATCTATGGTAGATGTTCGTAACTCCTAAAGAAGTTATTCCGACTAATCAATATACTATATTAAAAGTGGAAACACTTTTAAGTTGAAACTGATTTACGAAAATATCCTTCAAAAGTTGAGTGGCCATTTTATCCCTAATACAAAAATTATCATTTTTTTTTTCCTCATTAATTTATAATTTAGCTTATTTTAAAAATTCCAAATGTGTCCAAAATACATTAAAAATTTAAGGAGAAAGATGAAAAGACTTCCGTTTTCATTACTTTTTATGGTCCAAGACTATTAACGTTTAAGAACCTCTAAATTCACTCTTATGAATGAAAGGCCATGATAATCTTGCAAATCATATAAGGACACTGAATAGTATTAGACAAACTATAGTGGAAGATAAAGCTTGAGACCTGATCCCACCTTCTAAAATGGAATTTCAAAATCATAAATCTGGAAATTTCAGTTTACATAAGTAATTCGTGGCATGGTATAGTTTTTTTTTGTTATTAGTTGCATAGCTTTTACTTGTATTTTATTCCTTCTTTTTGCAGGTTACAAGCTAATGCTTCTATTGATTTCTTCTTCCCTTTTGTTCTCTTTATGAATCATTGTATTTGACTGTTATGTTCCTTTTAGCTTATGTGGTAATATATTATTGGATATCATATTTACATTCTTATTACACCTTAGAGTGAATAACAAGGGTCGAGAGTTGATTGGAAACAACTTCTTTGCCCTATCGGGGTAGGGGTAAGGTCTGCGTACGCATTACCTTCCCCAGACCCCACTTTGTGGGACTTTACTGGGTAGTTATTGTTGTTGTTGTTGTAGTGAATAACAAGGTGTCTAATTACTTTATCACATTATCATATTTCTCGTGTTTCTGTTAGAAATTCTCATTTCTCACAAAAAAACTGCTTTTTATTTCGATATTTCACTTGGCAACACTTGCAAGCGACATGTAAATCTGTCTACGTTTTTGTTTGGCCTATTAGATAAATTTATTTTCTTCTAACTGCTTACTATGTTGGCACTTGTATTATAGGGTATCATGATATTTTAATAATATTTATATTGTTCTAACAAGTATGTATTAATCGTTATGGAACACACATGCAACACATGTGTTCAGAAACTAGTACTACATTATAAGTATGAAGCCCCAAAATAAAAATTAAATTACTAAATTACCCATTAAATATTGAGTGACACTTCTACCCTTCTCTTAAACACTATTTCCACAATAATTTTGTATCAAAAAGTAAACTTACATTACAATAAATAATAAATTTCTTCTACCTACTAAACACCCATGTAATGTGGATAAACGAAAAGCAACCAGTAATGAGAATTTGAGAGGTCGCAATTAATTATACAAATTAATGAACCAAATTATCTTCAATTGTTATTTGTACGTTGCTTAGTGCTACATTTCCACAAAAATCTCAGTTAATCAAAATACAAGAGCGGATGAAAGGACAATAATTTGTCACGACCTGAAATCCCACCCTTCAGGACGTGACTGCGTCTAACGTTGAACCCGCTAGACAAGCCAACGTATCCAAGTAGTTCCAACAAATTCAACCCAAGTTAACAGTAGTAAAGTTAATACCTTTCAAAACTGAACAGAATAACAAAACATCTTAAAATCCTTAACATCGGAAATGTAATAGAAATTCAAAAATGCAAAGTGAAATAATGAAATAAATAACGTCACAAAATCCCAAAACCGGGGTGTCACAACTCACGAACTATCTAAACAGAGTACTAAATACAGAGTCTGAAAAGAAATACATCATTGTCTTGAAACTAGGGAAAAATATAAGACAATAAGGAATCCAAAGGCAGGAGAGACACCAAGGCCCACGAACGCCAGCGGGTATACCTTGAAGCTCTGGGTGGACTGAAGGTGACTCCCTCAATGCGGTCCACTGGGTCCGGATGCGGGGTCTGCACAACATTAAGAAGTGCAGTGCAACATCAGTACAACCGACCCCATGTACTGAGTAAGTGCCGAACCTAACCTCGGTCGATGTAGTGACGAGGCTAGACTTGACAATAACGATATCCTGTCCTAATCTACAATAGGTAGTAGCAAGAAAGACAAGACAAGTAGTAAACATGCGAATAAGGGATACGGGAGCAGAGAATGGGGAACAAGTGAAATGAAGCAGTTATATTAACATGTAAGAGTTGAACAAGTATAAATACCAGAAATGTAAATAATGGCACGGCATCACCCTTCGTGCTTTTACTCTCTTCCTCACAATGCGATGTCTAATGAGAAATAGTATAAATCATGACACGGCATCACCCTTCGTGCTTTTACTCTCTTTCTCACAATGCATTTTATGATGTAATCAGTGTAAATCATGGCACGACATTAACCTTCATGCTTTTAATCAATGTAAATCATGGCACGGCATCACCCTTCGTGCTTTTCCTCTCTTTCTCACAATGCATTTTATGATGTAATCAGTGTAAATCATGGCACGGCATTAACCTTCGTGCTTATAATAAATGAAATCATGGCACGACATCACCCTTCGTGTTTTACTTTCTCTCTCTCACTATGCAATGTAATCAAATATCATGGCACGGCATCACCCTTCGTGCTTTACACTCTTCCTCACCAAACAATGACAGGTATAATGGCAAGGAATACAACATAGTGGAAGTACAGTTCAATATCACCCGACAAGGGGAAACAACAATCAAGTTCACAACAAGTGCCCGGCCAGGGTCTCAGCTATAACCAATCATCTCAATTGTGTCCTTAACAGTTGGACTCTCAACCAAATCAATATATCATAAGTGCATCAACCAAGATTTCCAACAATAACGACTTCCAAGTAGAAACGAGTTCAAATATAACGAACATGGAAGTAACAACAAGATTTTTATCAAAAATAGACTCACGGGCATGCTTGACACACAATGCATAGGTACTCGTCACCTTACATATGCATTGAACATGATAAACACTTAACACATAGCATGCAGTACCTATTCCCTCACCAAAGTTAGGCAAGACACTTACCTCGGGTCCAAAATATAGCAATCAACCTTCTAACACCGCCTTTCCTTCTGAATTCAACTCCGAAACAACAATATCTAGACATAATTAACTTAAATATATCAATAATAACTCAATAACACCATCCCATAGCCTTAATACACAACTCCTATCATTCTTCCAAAATTTCAAAAATTCAACCCCGGGCCCGCTTGGTCCAAACACGAGGCTCGGACCAAAACTCGATCACCCATACCCCCACGAGTTAGAATATATAATTTGTTTTGAAATCCGATCCCAAATTGGGGTTGAATTACCCAAAATTCCCAAAAACCTAACTCTACCCAAAACCCCTAATTTCTACTTTGGTTTTAGGATTTTAGGCCTAGATTCTAGTGGTTAGGGACAAAAATGGAAGGAGAATGGAGTTAGGATTGATTACCTTTGAGGTTGTAGTGATGGAGCTCTTCAAGGATGGCTAAGGGGTTGTGGAGAAGAAGGAGAGGGTGAAAAATATGAAGAATCCCGTAATGGGTCTGTTTTTGGGTATTAAAAATAGCTGGGAAAAATGACTCTATGCGTTCACGGAACATGAGGTGCGATCGCATAGAGGCAGGTTCACTTAAGCTCTGCGATCACAGAGGCCCTTGTGCGATTGCACAGGGCAATTCTACCCAGCCCCAGGCCCCCATGCTAACCTCTGTGCGTTCGCAGCATCCCACCTGTGTTCGCACAGTATTAATCCTAGACCCTCCGCGATCGCGCCCATTGAGATGCGTTCGCACTGAACATTTTGACCCCATACCCCACAATTACTCTGTGCGATAGCATGGACTCTAGTGCGATCGCACTGAAGGAAACATCAGGCACCAGAAACCAGTCCAAAACACCAGATTTTTACACTTTAACTCACTCAGTTAGCTACCCGAAACTCACCCGAGCCCTCGGGTCTCGAAACTAAAAACACACACGACTCCCAAAACATCCTACGGACTTATTCAGACATCTAAATCACCAAGATATCATCAAAATCATCGAATTAAACCTCAAAACTCTTAGAAGTTTTTTAAAACTTCATAAAGCTTAATTTTTTTCAAATTTCGATCCGAAACACATCATTTCAAGTCCGTTTTACACCAAATTTCACAGATAAGTTACATAACATATATTAAACCTGTTCCGGGCTACGGAACCATAATACGGGCCCGGTAACACGGTTTTCACATCAAAGTTCATTTTCAAAAACCTTTATTACTTTCAAAAAACAATTTTCTTTAAAAAATTCATTTCTCGGGCTTGGGACCTCGGAATTCGATTACGGGCATATGCCCAAGTCCCATATTTTCCTACGGACCCTCCAGGATCATCAAATCACGGGTCTGGGTCCGTTTACCAAAAATGTTGACCAAAGTCAATTTTATTCATTTAATTGTTCAAAAATTCCATTTTCATCAAATTTTCACATAGAAGCTTCCCGGCTACACGCCCAAGTAGCGCACGCATATCGAGGTGAGATTAGTGGAGGCTTTCGGAGCCTCGAAACACAGATTTAGCTTAATTAACTTAGGATGACCTTTTGGGTCATCACAATCTCCACATCTAAAACAAACGTCCGTCCTCGAACAGACCTAGAAAAGTACCTGTGTCTGAGAAAAGATGGGGATAACGACTCATCATATCGGACTCGGACTCTCAAATAGCTGCCTCGACAGGCTGACCTCTCCACTAAACACGAACCGAAGGATAACCCTTCGACCTCAGCTGGCGAACCTGTCTATCTAATATATCTACCAACTCCTCCTCATAAGTCAAATCCTTGTCCAAATGGACGCCACTGAAGTCAAGAACATGAGAAGGATCTGCAATGTACCTCCGGAGCATAGATACGTGAAACACTGGATGCACGGCTGATAAATGCGGTGGCAAGGCAAGTCTGTAGGCCACCTCTCTTACCTTGTCCAAAATCTCAAATGGACCAATATACCTAGGGCTCAACTTGCCCTTCTTTCCGAATCTCATCACACCATTCATAGGCGACACCCGAAGGAACACCTGGTCTCTCACCATGAAAGCCAAATCTTGAACTCTACGATTTGCATAACTCTTTTTCCTGGACTGAGTTGTACGAAGCCTATCCTGAATAATCTTTACCTTATCCAAGGCATCCTGGACTAACTCAGAACCCAATAACCTAGCCTCTCCGGGCTCGAACCATCCGACTGGAGACCGACATCGCCTACCATACAACGCCTCATACGGATCCATCTGAATGCTCGACTGGTAATTGTTGTTGTAGGCAAACTCTGCTAAAGGCAATAAATGATCCCATGAACCCCCAAAATCAATACCACAAGCTCGCAACATATCCTCCAAAATCTGAATAGTACGCTCAGACTGTCCATCCGTCTAAGGATGAAATGCTGTGCTTAACTCAATCTGGGTGCCCAACTCTCGCTGAAATACCCTCCAGAAATGGGAGGTAAACTGAGTACCTCGGTCCGATATAATTGATACGGGCACACCATGCAATCTAACAATATCTCGCATGTAAATCCTTGCCAACTCCTCCGCTGAATACGACACTGATACTGGAATGAAATGCGCTGATTTAGTCAGCCTATCCACAACAACCCACACTGCATTCACCATCCTTTAAGTCCGTGGAAGCCCAACTACAAAATCCATCGTGATACGCTCCCACTTCCACTCGGGAAGCTGAATCAGCTGCATCAAACCACCGGGTCTCTGGTGCTCATACTTAACCTGCTGACAATTCAAGCACCGAGCTACATAAGCCACAATATCCTTCTTCATTCTACGCCACCAATAATGCTGCCGCAAGTCCTGGTACATCTTCGCGGCGCCCGGATGAATGGAATACCGGGAACTATGGGCCTACTGCAATATCAACTCACGAATTCCATCAACATCGGGTACACCAATACGGCCCTGCAATCTCAAAACTCCCTCAGCATCGATTGTGACCTGCTTGGCACATCCGTGCCGAACCGCATCTCCAAGAGCGCACAAATGACGATCATCATACTGCCTGGCGCGAATACGATCATACAACGAAGAACGAGCGACAGTATGGGCCAACACACTGCCAGTCTCAGAAACCTCTAATCTCACAAATCGATTGGCTAAGGCCTGAACATCCAACGCAAGAGGTCGCTCCCCGACTGATAAATAAGCTAGACTGCCCATACTGGCTGACTTCCGGCTCAAAGCATCGAACACCATATTGGCTTTCCCCGGATGATAAAGAATGATCATATCATAATCCTTCAGCAACTCTAACAATCTCCTCTGCCTCATGTTCAACTCCTTCTGTCTGAATAGATACTGTAAGCTCTTATGGTCTGTGAACACCTCACATGGCACTCCGTATAGATAGTGCCTCCAAATCTTCAAAGCGTGAACAATAGCTGCAAGCTCCAAATCATGGACTGGATAGTTCTTCTCATGAATCTTCAACTGACGAGAAACATAGGCTATAACCTTCCCATCTTGCATCAACACTGCACCAAGCCCAACCCGCAAAGCATCACAATACACGGTATAAGAACCTGAACATGTGGGCAATACCAATACTGGTGTTGTGGTCAATGCTGTCTTGAGCTTCTGAAAGATCGCTTCACACTCCTCGGACCATCTGAACTGAACACTCTTCTGCGTCAACTTGGTCATAGGGGCTGCTATAGATGAAAACCCCTCCACGAACCGGCGATAATAGCCTGCGGGGCCCAAGAAACTCTGAATCTCTGTGGCTAAAGTGGGCCTAGGCCAATCTCTAACTGCTGAAACTTTCTTCGGATCCACCTGAATGCCCTCAACCGATACAACGTGGCCCAAGAATGCCACAGAACTCAACCAAAACTCACACTTAGAGAACTTGGCATACAAATGCCTATCCCTCAGAGTCTGGAGGACGACTCTAAGGTGTTGCTCATTCTCCTCTTGGCTGCGTGAGTATATCAAAATATCATCAATGAAAACAATAACGAACGAGTCTAAATAAGGCATGAATACACGGTTCATTAACTCCATGAATGCCGTGGGGGCATTAGTCAACCCAAAAGACATCACCAAAAACTCATAGTGACCATAACGAGGGCGAAAAGCTGTCTTAGGCACATCAGACGCCCTGATCCTCAACTGATGGTAACCAGATTTCAAGTCTATCTTAGAGAACACCGTAGCACCCTGAAGTTGATCAAATAAGTCATCAATCCTCGGCAAAGGATACTTGTACTTGATAGTAACCTTATTCAACAGCCGGTAGTCAATACACATCCTCATTGAGCCATCTTTCTTCTTCACGAACAATACTGGAGCACCCCAAGGAGAAACACTAGGCCTGATGAAGCCTTTATCCAACAAATCCTGCAATTGTTCCTTTAATTCCTTCAACTCTAGTGGAGCCATACGATACGGGGAAATAGAAATGGGTTGAGTACCCTCAGCTAACTCCATACAAAAGTCAATATCCCTGTCGGGTGGCATGCCCGACAGGTCAGCACGAAATACCTCTGGAAACTCGCGAACAACGGGCAAGGACTCTATAGAAGGAACCTCAGCACTAAAATCATGAACATAGGCCAGATAGGCCAAACAACCCTTCTCGACCATGCGCCGAGCCTTCATATAAGAAACAACTCTACCAGAAGAATGACTAAGAGTTCCCCTCCACTCCAACGAGGTACCCCTGGCAAGGCTAAGGTCACTGTCTTGGCATGACAGTACATAATAGCATAATAGGGGGATAACCAATCCATCCCCAATATAACATCAAAGTCAATCATATCAAGAAGAAGAAGATCGACCTGAGTCTCCAGACCACCAATAACTACTAAACAGGCATGGTAGACTTGATCTACGACTATAGAATCACCCACCGGTGTAGACACATGCATAGCAGTACTAAATGAATCACGGGGCATACTCAAATAAAAGGCAAATTATGAAGACACATAGAAGAATGTAGAACCCGGATCAAATAACACTGAATCCTCTCGACTGCAAACTGAAACCGTACCTGTAATAACTGCATCAGAAGCCTCAGCATCAGGACGAGCAGAAAAAGCATAACACCGGGGTTGAGTACCTCCAACCTGCACATCTCTGGGTCTACCAGCTACGGGCTGACCTCTACCTCTCATGGCCTGTGCTCCACCTCTATGAGCCTGACCACCACCTCTAGCACCACGACCACCACCCCTAGCTGGCTAAGGGGGTAAGGGTGCACCTGCTGCGGGCACCAAGGTACGAAAACCCTGATACTGGGGTCCACTCGAAGCTCGGGGGCAATATCTAGAAATGTGCCTCCGGCTACCACAACTATAACAAGATCTCTGCTGCTGTGACTGATAACTCGGGAACTGGCCCTGACGACCCTGATAACCTCCCTGGTAACTTTGAAGTGGTTGTGCACTAATAGATGATGGTGGTGCACTAACAAGAGTTGGCGGTGCACGGGGAGATACCTGAAGTGTTGACTGAAAAGGTCGGGGTGGATGACCCCTACTGAAAGAATCCCTGCCTCCAGATGAGGCTCCACTGAATCTACCAAAATGACGGGGCCTCTTGTTAGCCCCCTGACCACCTCCCTGTGAAAAAATCATCTCAATCCTTCTGGCCACATCGGCCGCATCCTGGAACAAAATATCAGTACTCGACTCCCTGGCCATCTGGAGTCGTATAGGCTGGGCCAATCCCTCAATGAACCTCCGAACTCTCTCCCGATCAGTGGGGAGTATCATCAATGCATGCCTGGCTAGAGCGATGAACCTGGTCTCGTACTAAGTAACAGACATAGATCCCTGCTGGAGGCGCTCAAACTGCCTCCTAAGATCCTCTCGCTGAGTAATGGGAAGGAACTTCCCCAAAAATACCTCTGTGAACTGAGCCCAAGTCAAAGGTGCAGACCCATCTGGTCTGGCTAAGCAGTAGTCCCTCCACCAAGTCTTGGTTGTGCCAGATAGTCGAAAAATAGCGAAGTCAACTCCATTGGACTCCACTATGCCCATGTTCCGAAGAACCTCATGACAGTTGTCCGAGTAATCATGTGGATCCTCTGACGATGCACCAGTAAAAGTGGCAGTGAATAACTTGGTGAACCGATCTAGTCTCCATAGAGCATCTGCTGACATAGCTGCACCCTCGGCTGTCGGTGCCACAATACCCGGCTGAACTACTCTAGCTGTATGAGGTGCTGGAGTCTGATACTAAGTGGCAACCTGCCCTGGGGTATGAATAACAGGAGTCTGGGTCCCTCCCCTAGCCTGAGAATCAGCTGGTGCAATAGGAAGACGACCGGCCTGATCCACACTCTCCATAAGTCCTACAAGGCGGACAAGAGCGTCCTGAAGCGCTGGGGTAGCTATGTACCCCTCTGGGACCTGAGCTGGTCCAATTGTAACCGTCCGAGCAGGAACATCACCGGCATAGTCTACCTGTGGGTTCTCTATGGAGCTTCTATTCTGGCTCTGCCTCGGCCTGTAGCACGGCCTCGGCCCCTCGTAGGAGCTGCAATAGGAGGGTCGGGCTGCTGATCGATCGATGAGGAAGAACGCGTTCTCGCCATCTGCGAAAGAGTAATTAGAGACTCAATCAGTATTTAGAATTCAATTGGCACGATAGAGAACGAAAGATGTGAAGTTATTCCTAACTTTGCATCCTCTAGGGATAAGTACATACGTCTCCGTACCGATCCCCCATACTCTACCAAGGTTGTTCGTGAGTTGTGATACCTAAGCAACCTAGAGCTCTGATACCAACTTGTCACGACCCGAAATCCCACCCTTCTGGCCGTGACTGCGTCTAACGTTGAACCCGCTAGACAAGCCAACGTATCCAAGTAGTTCCAAAATATTCAACCCAAGTTAACAGTAGTAAAGTTAATACCTTTCAGAACTGAACAGAATAACAAAACACCTTAAAATCCTTAACAGCGGAAATGTAATAGAAATTCAAAAATGCAAAGTGAAATAATGAAATAAATAACGTCACAAAAGCCCAAAATCGGGGTGTCACAACTCACGAACTATATAAACAGAGTACTAAATACAGAGTCTGAAAAGAAATACATCATTGTCTTGAAACTAGGGGAAAAGATAAGACAATAAGGAATCCAAAGGCAGGAGAGACACCAAAGCCCACGAACGCCAGCGGGTATACCTTGAAGCTCTGGTTGGACTGAAGGTGACTCCCTCAATGCGGTCCACTGGGTCCGGATGCAGGGTCTGCACAACATTAAGAAGTGCAGTGCAGCATCAGTACAACCGACCCCATGTACTGAGTAAGTGCCGAACCTAACCTCGGGCGATGTAGTGACGAGGCTAGACTTGACAATAACGATATCCTGTCCTAATATACAACAGGTAGCAGCAAGAAAGACAAGACAAGTAGTAAACATGCAAATAAGGGATACGGGAGCAGAGAATGGGGAACAAGTGAAATGAAGCAGTTATATTAACATGTAAGAGTTGAACAAGTATACACACCAGAAATGTAAATAATGGCACGACATCACCTTTCGTGCTTTTACTCTCTTCCTCACAATGCGATGTCTAATGAGAAATAGTATAAATCATGACACGGCATCACTCTTCGTTCTTTTACTCTCTTTCTCACAATGCATTTTATGATGTAATCAATGTAAATCATGGCACGACATTAACTTTCGTGCTTTTAATCAATGTAAATCATGGCACGGCATCACCCTTCGTGGTTTTACTCTCTTCCTCACAATGCAATGTACAACGTAAGGTAGTATAAATCATGGCATGGCATTAACCTTCGTGCTTATAATCAATGTAAGTCATGGCACGGCATTAACCTTCGTGCTTATAATAAATGTAATCATGGAACAACATCACCCTCCGTGCTTTACTTTCTCTCTATCACTATACAATGTAATCAAATATCATGGCACGGCATCACCCTTTGTGCTTTACACTCTTCCTTACCAAAGAATGACAGGTATAATGGCAAGGAATACAGAATAGTGGAAGTACAGTTCAATATCACCCGGCAAGGGGAAACAACAATCAAGTTCACAATAAGTGCCCGGCCAGGGTCTCAGCTATAACCAATCATCTCAATTGTGTCCTTAACAGTTGGACTCTCAACCAAATCAATATATCATAAGTGCATCAACCAAGATTTCCAACAATAACGACTTCTAAGTAGAAACGAGTTCAAATATAATGAACATGGAAGTAACAACAAGATTTTTATCAAAAATAGACTCACGGGCATGCTTGACACACAATGCATAGGTACTCGTCACCTTACCTATGCATTGAACATGATAAACACTTAGCACATAGCATACAATACCTATTCCCGCACCAAAGTTAGGCAAGACACATACCTCGGGTCCAAAATATAGCAATCAACCTTCTAACACCGCCTTTCCTTTTGAATTCAACTCCGGAACAATAATATCTAGGCATAATTAACTAAAATATATCAATAATAACTCAATAACACCATCCCATAGCCTAAATACACAATTCCTATCATTCTTCCAAAATTTCCAAAATTCGACCTCGGGCACGCTTGGTCCAAACACGAGGCTCGGACCAAAACTCGATCACCCATACCCCCACGAGTTATAATATATAATTTGTTTTCAAATCCGACCCCAAATTGGGGTTGAATTACCCAAAATTCCCAAAAACCTAACTCTACCCAAACCCCCTATTTCTACTTTGGTTTTAGGATTTTAGGCCTAGATTCTAGTGGTTAGGGACGAAAATGGAAGGAGAATGGAGTTAGGATTGATCACCTCTGAGGTTGTAGTGATGGAGCTCTTCAAGAATGGCTAAGGGGTTGTGGAGAAGAAGGAAAGGGTGAAAAATATGAAGAATCCCGTAATGGGTCTGTTTTTGGGTATTAAAAATAACTGGGAAGAATTACTCTATGCGTTCGCGGAACATGAGGTGCGATCGCATAGAGGCAGGTTCACTTAAGCTCTACGATCGCAGAGGCCCTTGTGCGATCGCACAGGGCAATTCTACCCAGCCCCAGGCCCCAATGCTAACCCTGTGCGTTCGCAGCATCCCACCTGCGTTCGCACAGTATTAATCCTAGACCCTCCGCGATCGCGCCCATTGAGGTGCGTTTGCACTGAACATTTTGACCCCAGACCCCACAAGTACTCTGTGCGATAGCATGGACTCTAGTGCGATCGCACTGAAGGAAACATCAGACACCAGAAACCAGTCCAAAACACCAGATTTTTACACTTTAACTCACTCAATTAGCTACCCGAAACTCACCCGAGCCCTCGGGTCTCGAAACTAAAAACACACACGACTCCCAACACATCCTAAGGACTTATTCAAGCATCTAAATCACCAAGATATCATCAAAATCATCGAATTAAACCTCAAAACTCTTAGAAGTTTTTTAAAACTTCATAAAGCTTAATGTTTTTCCAATTTCGATCCGAAACACGTTATTTCAAGTCCGTTTTACACCAAATTTCACATATAAGTCACAGAACATATATTAAACTTGTTCCGGGCTCCGGAACCATAATACGGGCCCGGTAAAACTGTTTTCACATCAAAGTTCATTTTCAAAAACCTTTATTATTTTCAAAAAATAATTTTCTTTAAAAAATTCATTTCTCGGGCTTGGGACCTCGGAATTCGATTACGGGTATACGCCCAAGTCCCATATTTTCCTACGAACCCTCCGGGACCGTCAAATCACGGGTCCGTGTCCGTTTACCAAAAATGTTGACCAAAGTCAACTTTATTCATTTAATTATTCAAAATTTTCATTTTTATCAAATTTTCACATAGAAGCTTTCCGGCTACACGCCCGGGATGCGCACGCATATCGAGGTAAGATTTATAGAGGCTTGCGGAGCCTCAAAATACAGATTTAGCTTAATTAACTTAGGATGACCTTTTGGGTCATCACATAATCCCATCATTTATGTTAATAAATAAATCAATTAATACATTCAATACTAATAATCTTCTAAAAATAGCTACTCCCTCTGTCTCAAATTATCTATCGTGATTTTCTTTTACACTCCCCTTAAGAAACACTAATTAGGAAAAAGGATTAAACTATTTCACCCTTATTAATATCTTAAGGTAAAATCTCTATTCATTGAATATTTATTCAATTTATGTGTAATCTTTATCTTCAACAACTGTTGCGGCCAAACGCACACACAAGTATATGCGATCGTCAAGTAATAAAGTGACTAAAAGTCGGATGTCGAACCACGAGGACTTGTGATTAACTATTAACTAAATTATACTATCCTAATTATCTAAACAAGAATTAAAACTAGAAGTATTTGATTGTAAACTAATTAAAATAAAGAAAAACAAACAATGAACTTTGAACAAAAGAAGAGCAGATTTTTATGTTATCAATGTGATGAAGACGATCTAGGGTCATGGGCTATCTAACATTCATATTGTATTCTTCAATTGAATTGACTAACTAATTTATTTATTTTATTGGTTAACAGGGTTAATATTGCTCATAAGAATCTGTCGAGTTCTTAATCGCCTATTCAAGCTAACCTAACGCCTATATGTCTATGGAATTAGAACTAACAAGAACTCATGTATAATTCCTGTACATCAACCAAGCAAGGCAATTAGGTATATGTCCATCCTAATCGCGAATCCGTTATCCAATGCCCAGGTTCAAGAACTTGCAATCTTTTATACAATCTAGAATTCTCACTTTCGAGTTCAATTCTAGATTCGTAGATAGTATTCTATTGGTGATCAAGCAATTAAATAATTAAGCGCAAGATTGAATAAATAAACCTATGCGATAAACTAAGAAATCAAAATCAATATTCGAATAACAATAGTTACGAAAGAATCACAACCCTAGAACGTGAAGTTTAGCTCCACGTATACATGGTAGCAAAACAACAAATCATACAAAGACGCATAAAAATTACAAAGTTTGGCGGAAGAAAAAGATGAAACCCGGCCTCCACGGCGGCTCGGTGCTTATGTTTTTCTCTTAAAAACGTCCCCCCGAGTGTTTCGTACTTTTGTTCTCCTCTAAAAGTCACGTTCCCTCCTTCAAAATAGGTTTAGGTTGGCTTTTATATGAGTTGGTGGCGTCCAGGGGTCGAAATAACCGAGTCCTAGTCGAAAAAGACCACTTTTCGTCTTGAGCGTCGCGCCCTGGCGCTCAAATTTTGAACATGCTGTAAATTGCGCCACAGCCAGCGTCCCATGCTGGCTGTGGCCCTCAAATTTCACTTTTTACCTTTTCGTCCCGACTTCGCTCCAATTCGCGCCCTTTCATCCCAAATTGCATCTGAATGATCCATGCTCATATAAATACCATAAATTAGCACAAATAATCATATTAAATATCTCAAATAGCCGAGACATAAGCAAAATGTGAGGAAATATATGTAAAAATATGCATACTTTAAGCCAAACATCAACACCCCACACTTAAACGTTGCTCGTCCTCGAGTCAACCAAAAAATAACTCTATTTTTGAGCACTTTACGTCAATGATCATGGTTGATAGAAACAATTAAACTCTAGCATATGAAATCACCACACACTTCCCTTTAACTTATGCCATACTTCAAAAATATTCAAACAAAGACAACATGCTCTTAACAATCCTAGCCTCAAAAACCAACTCAATGTCACAATGCACTATGGCTTGATCACCCATCATCATAGAGAGAAGTCTAATATCGTTACCTATCCCTTGTGAAATCATGTGCCCTCACAACAAGAACAAGAGAGTAAGTTAAATCCACGTATTCGAATCTCATGATCAAATATAATTTAAGGACTCATATATATCAAAGAAAATCTCTCACTCTCACAAAAGAAGTCACATGCATGCAATTGGCACCATAGACTTGCCCTAAATGCAAAACTCTACTATTGTAGGCTCACTCAATCTAAAATCAATTAGGACTTTTTTTTATGGTTGTAATGTGGACTAAGGGACGGGTAGGATATATTTTAGGAATAGTGGTTAACCCTTCTAAGCACTTTAATACATCACAAAACTACTTTAAGCTTATTTTCTTCAGCACCACTTCAATTTCACAAACAATATGACCCCCAAAAACGTTCCCTTCTTCTTTAAGCACTACTTTAATTCATACCCACTAGCAAGAACAAGACAACAATTTATTCATCTATATTTTTCCTTCTTTTTTTCCAGTTTTTTCTCCCTTTTTTCTCAACTGTTATTTTTCCAATTTCCGCTTGTGGTGTAACTCCCTCCGGTCCAAAATAAGTGATGTTTTGGATGTTCTCACACAGATTAATAAATATACCTTTTAGCATTCATTAACAATGAAATTGACCCATATTAACCTTTACTATCTCGCATAAACACTCCTAACACATATTCCAATATTATTTACTCCAAGGACAATGTAGGAAAAAAATATTTAATTCATCCTTGAAATCTGGAAAAATTACTTATTTTGGACCATAGAGAAAAGGCCAAAAATCACTTATTTTGGACTGTATGGAGTATTATTTTACAAAACAAGTGCACCTTTATTCCTTTCATTGGTTCCCCTCAAAATTCACCCCACACTTAGTCCTTTCTTACTCTTTTAGCGCTCATTTCACAATTAAAGTGCTTTAAGAGGTAAAAGAATCAAAACAATGTCAATTAAGAATAAAAAGGGTATTGGCTTATAATGTGGATACCAAATAAAAGTCAATAGGCCCAAAATAGTTAACTAGGGATAAATTTTATTTATGATAAGCAATAAGCTCAAAAAGATCAAAGAAAGCCTAAAATTATTTTTCAAACCGAGCATCACCTAGAATTTCGCTTCAACATGACATGGACTATACAAAAACTTCACCACACAAGGCACATGACTCACTGAGGACGGTCACATTCCGACTCTCAACTAATGCAAGTATTCACGAAGCCACGAGATATTAAGCATTAAGCTCAAATTGAACACAAGTCAAAATAATGAGACATAAGCGCCACAAAACATGCTATCCAATATATAAAGGCATCATCAATAATTTCAAATCATAACGAAGATACTACACATGCCAAAGTATAAATATGCTACTATCAAACAAGTCAAGGGAGCCAGGTTCATCATTCTTCCTCCTTTTATTCCCTAAATTCCTAATCTACTCTAAAAATTAAAAAATTACTACCCGGTTCCAAATACATTCAATGAAAAAAAACCGAGGCACAAAGAAAAACCACGGGGGATTATTACTACCTAAAGTAAACTAAAGGACATACTTTTGTATTTTTCTGTTTTTCATTTTTTTTTGTTTAGACTTTAATCCCTCAAGAAACTGTCTACGCGATCCATCGTCGGGAAAATTCTAAATTTTTGTTTTTTTTCTAGTTTTTTTTTTTAATATTATTTTTTGTCTTCACATAAAAACTACTACACTAAGAAAGAATACTACAACTAACCTCGGATAGCATGGAAAGTTATCTAAACAATCTTCTCAACCCACACTTAAAATTGTGCAATGTCCTCAATGCACACTGTGAATAACAAGAGGGTAAAAGAGACTTCCTGGTAGGCCAAAGGCTGAAGCATTAGCAGCTCACGGGATACTCAAACTTCTCCCTGGTATGATCATTTGCACGGGCACCCCATACTTAGTTCCAACCATATGGCTCACTTTTGCACACTTCCTATGGATTTGCTCATTATGCTCAAAATCCTACAAAATAAAACAACACCACAAAAATAATACAATAAGAAAAAAATCAAAAATAAAAGAAAGCAGTAAAGCTGGGTTGCCTCCCAACAAGCGTCAAATTTAACGCGCGGCATGACGTGAACCACTTTTTGTCTCCATCTCGAACTTACGAATTTTACCCCTAATTTGGCATCGAGTTTTTTGTTATGTTACCGGGATAGTGGGACAATTGTAATTGGGCCAAGTAACCAATATCGTATTTTACACTTCTTGGCCTTTGAATGAGGTATGTAATTCTGTCTCTCTAGCACGACAAATTCCAGAGTGTAAACACCTCGTTCCTTATCCATTGGCTCATCCAAAGGCTCAGATGACTCGATTTTTATGTCATCATCCAAATACAATGTTGAAAAATGTATGGAATGAGAACCAATACGCCCTAACTCTAGAATTGTATTACTCTTTACATCATCATATGTGCACACACTAGAGTCTTCAAATATAATATTATCTACTTCCTCACATGACTCTAGAGTGCTTTCCTCAGCATGGACATCATCATTAAAAGTATGGTCGAATGATTGGCTCTCTACTTTTAGCTCCTCAATTTGGCGTATAAGCTCTTTTTCAGCTTCACACAACTCATTACTATTTTGTTGGGCGTTAGACGTATCAACCTTTGTATTCAATTGAGCCTCCAAATTTTGAATAGTTGTGCCAAATTTGTCGATCTCTTGTCCCAATTCGGCTCTTCCTTCTATTAAGTATCCCATCCCATCAGTAATTTCCTCACATTGAGCCTCATATATTTTTAATTTTTTAGCTTGTTCCACTAGCCATGTTTGGCTCAAAATCTCCAATTCTTCAAAAAAAAATCTCTTGCTGGAACTCACTCTCTTCATTCAATTCTTCCATATTGGTTTTTATTCTTGTGATTGTTGCCCTCATTCTTTTCATATCTTTTTTGAGTTCATCATGTTGTTGTTCTACTTGCCTCAAAATATCCCTAATATATGCATCAAGTTCTGTAACGACCCGGTCGGTCATTCTGTAGAAATTGCATTTTAATTGTTGTCATTGACTTGTCATAGGTTGGTGATACTGTTTATGATGTATTAGAGTTGATAGGCTTGAAATCGAATGGTTGTAGTGAGAGTTCAGTCAATTAGCCTTTAAAAATAGCCTTAAAAAGAGAGAAGTCAACTGAGAGTTGACTTATTGGTAAACGACCTCGGAATGAGAATATTATGGCTCGGATAGCTTCGTTAGGTGATTTGGGACTTAGGAGTGTGTTCAGAATAATTTTGTGATATTCGGTGTAGAATTAGGCTTGAATTGGTGAAAGTTAGTTTTTGGCGATTCCGGTCGGCAGTGGAAAATAGGCTATCGGGGTCGGAATGGGATTCCGACAGTTGGAACAGGTTCGTAATGTCATTTTGGACTTGTATGCAAAATTTCAGGTCAAACGGAGTTGATTTGGATAGTTTCGGCATCATTGGTGAATTTTAGAAATTTCAAAGTTCTTAGGCTTGAATCCGATGTAATTTTGGTGTTTTGATGTTAGTTTTGGTGTTTCGAGAGTGAAACTAAGTTTGAACGATGTTATGGGATATGTTGGTAAGTTTGGTTGGGGTCTCGAGGGGCTCGGGATTGATTTTGGGTGATTAACGGACTCATTTGGACTTAGAACAATTGCTGGTTTTCTGGTGTTAGTGCAGCAGGAATTTGTTCACCGCGATCGCGAGGAGTGGTCCGCGATTACGTAAGGTTAAAGGAAGGCAGGGGAAATTTGTGTATCGCGATCGCAGAAGTGAGGGTGCGATCGCGTAAGGTGGGTGGCTTAAACAGTGTGATCGCGTGGACTTGATCGCGATCGCGTAGGGGCAGTCAGGCGCGTGGGGAGTGAGGTCAAACGTTCTTCGCGATCGCGTGAGAATGGCTGCGATCGCGTAGGTTGAGGTTCTATTGAACCGCAATCGCATGAGCCTTGTTGCGATCGCAGAGGTTTGGAGAATTGGTCAGTGCCATCGCAGGGCTAAGGCTGCGATCGCGGAGAGCAAATCACTGGGCAGTTAAATAATAAACCCTCCGCGACTTAAACCCTCTTTTACAC
This sequence comes from Nicotiana undulata, assembly GCA_005239495.1. Classification (NCBI taxonomy): domain Eukaryota; kingdom Viridiplantae; phylum Streptophyta; class Magnoliopsida; order Solanales; family Solanaceae; genus Nicotiana; species Nicotiana undulata. The sequence goes on along the minus strand of ML265196.1, from coordinate 43,914 downwards.
CATTTTTGAGCGGAGGAAAGCTTTTTGGGCGATTTTTGAAGAATAAAATCAGTGTGTATCACAGAGGTAAGCGATTTGATTATTAAAACTCGTTTATGGGTGATTATAGACCATAATCCCAGCCTTTAATTCATGAAAAACAGTAGAAAATAGAATTTTGGGGCATGAGATTATGAGACCTTCAAGGGTCGATTTGAGGGGTCAAACAGACTCCGATTTTGATGTTCTTTATATGTACGGAATCGTGAGAAGATGAAGAACACTTTTTTTGTAAAAATTTCTGAGTTTCGGGACGCGGTCCTGTGGGTCGGGTTTTGACCGGTTTCGGATTTTTGAGTTAAATTCGATATTTTTCAATTGGAATTTATTCCTTAAGCATATGTTGATGATAAAAATCTGAACTTGGTAGATTTGGAGCCTTCGGAGGTTGATTCGA